>JALLLT010000072.1:0-87500 GCA_025266875.1 Fennellomyces sp. T-0311
AGACACACCGGTCGCTGGTTGTGATTATGAGCAACCAGCGTCACGCGATGGCCTTGCTGCAACGTCTCGTTGCTGATAGGTGCACTTAAAACATTCGTATCGCCAAGAAGCTTGGGATCGTACTTGACGATGGTGTAGTTGTGTGTGGGGTGAAGATACTGCGGAGTAATTTTGATTTAGTGTCGCATTATGCGCAGTGCGTGTGCCATCACTTACAATCACTTTGCCAGGAATAACCAAAGAGTCCGCCACGGTGATTGTCAAGTCACCCATGGCGGTGGGCACAATACTGCGTGCTACCACCACAAACCCGCGTTCCTTGTCAATAACAACACCCGCACCCAGTTTGCGATTGCGAGGGAAGCCATCCAACCGACACGGCATATAGTAGCTGACTTTGACGAGGCAGCGCACCAACTCCTTGCATGGGCCCAAACTATCATCCAACTCAATGAAACGTTTGGTCGAAGGTTCAATGGGTCTTGGTGGAATCGGTGCTCCAAAATTGGTGTAGTCCCAAAGACCCGTCTTGTCGTTTCGAACAGCTAAACGGAAGCCAGACCAGTGACGTTCCACTTGAACAACTGAGACCAGGATCGTATGTGTATCGGCAATTGAGTAGTAGACAACAGGCACACGTTCGCGGTCAGGGATTCCTTTCATCACTTCAATAAACGTATCCAGGTTCGGGGTATCCTTGTCATCCACCGATTTGATAATCCATCCATTGTCAGGTCCATCCAGCCTAAACACTATCCTCTTGTTTTGGTTACATGTACACACAGTGGATATACACAAACTTACTGCCAGATGCTTCGGCAACGTATACACCGCGACATGGTACACAATACGCGCGTGCCAACTGATAAGATACTTCGTTCAACTTTGACCCGCCAACCTCCACGTATCGATCTGGTGTACTAGAAACGAATTAAAAAAAAAACAAATAAAACAATGTGGACATCGAAGAAACTCACATGGCATGAAGATCACCGACGCGTACAGTCAATTCGAGTGTCTTCCCACCGCGTTCAATGACGATATCGATATCCTTATCCACATTCGAATCCAACGTTGCTTCCAAGGGCACAAAACGAGTGATGTATTGTCCGTTGATGGTCAACAGGATATCACCTTCCTCCATCTTTCCATGCGCAGGACCTTCGGGCAACACCGTCTCCACTACAAGCATGCCAATCTCATCCTTGAATTCCTTTCGCAGCTTTTCTTCGGTTTCAGCCTTCAATCCCAAACGTCGGACCTCGTCAAAGGGCCGGTACCTAAGTGACACTAAGTGGACGTTGCTAGGTTATTGCTGCATAGATACTTACACAAACTGTGCCTGGATATCACCGCGCGGAACAGGTGCACCCCGCTGAACATATTCCAAAGCACGCTTGATTCGGTCGAGGGGCAAAAAGAAATCAGTGGCTGCCTTGGTATGACCACCTGCTTGCAAGGCAACGGCGTTGCCATCGATATCGATCACAGGAGATCCTGAACTTCCTCCACTGGTGCTGGACGCCGCTTGTCTTTATCATTCATTAGCATAACTTCCATTTGTTTCAATGCATTGCCTTACAGATAAAAGGTGTTGAAATCGTTGTATGTCAAATCACCATAATCTGGAGTATTACGATCCAAACGCGAAATCGAGCCTGCCAAGATACTGAGCTTTTCACCAGCATCATTACTTAAATACACAAGTCAGTTTAGGTGGCGCTTGATTGGTGCTGCATATTTTTTTTACCCTACGACCCGAATGTCTAAGCCCACCTTGGCTAGTTCTGGGCGCAGCTCGACTTGGGTTACGGGCATGTACTTGATCTTGCTTGGATCAAACCTAAATAGTAAAAGAGTTAGGCGAGTTTTTGGCGCCGCATGAAGCAGAATGCATACTTTAAGAAACCAAAGTCGTGTACGGGATCGCGATAGATTGGAAACACATCGACTTCTTCATGATCGTGACAAACAGCTTCACCCACAAAAGGACCAGCACAAGCGACGTGACGATTCGTGAGAATAATACCATTCTTTGCATCCACAATGAAACCCGATGCTTCCGATGTTTCCGGACCTTTTACATTGTGTTCGTCAAGCTGTCTCTTGCCGAAGAAAAAAAGGGAGAAAAAAGTTTTTACCTTCAGTATCGAATGCTGCAACTTGACTGAACCGAATAGAAACGATCGCCTTGACAACCTTTTCGATCGTTGATTGCCACCTTGAAGGTTTGAGAGGAGGGATGCCACTGACAGGTACGGGCTGGTCTATGACCATATCTTCTGTAATAACACCGTCGCGATGCTCATTTTCGACTTGCTCGCTGGTGCCGTTGTGTTCGTCTCTCTTTCGTCTTTTGGCAGGATGTTGGTTGGGTGCAGGTGAATCGCCGCCTTCAAAGTTACGCTCCTTGGGTAGGGTGGGTTGATCGTGATTGGGAATCATTTTCTTTTGATCAGTTGCTTCTCTCTCTTTATTTTTGTGTAAAACAAAGAGAAGGAACCAGACGATCCTAATCCGCAAGTGTGAAAGCGCTCTTTCTTATGCGTGACAGCTTTAGCATTCTCGTGCTAAAAATGAACTACTTTTTTGCGTCTCAGCAAGTCTACGCGGCTCTTGCTCTTTATGAGTTTGTGCGGCTCATGATCAGCGCTGGTTTACTGCTGATGGAGATAGCCGTGTCTCCTTGGCAACGGGATACGCTAAAAGAGCTGCTTTCTCTTGCAAAAGCCATATATTGATTTCTGCAAGTTGCAGGGCACTCCACGGTACAGCCGCACATGGAGAACAAAGAATAGTGCAAAACAAGCAGACATTGATTATGACAAGACTACCACTAGGACCTTTGAAGTAGTTGAAAAAAAAAGTTGGCAGAGCGGGAATTCCCAAAGCCACTCTATAGAGTCCCGCATTACACACATATTCCCTTTCCCCTTTTCAACGCCCTCCACCCTCACATACCTTTCATCGCGCCTCCAATGGACCGTCCCCCTCGCGTTCCATACACAGACGATGCATCCTCTTCAAAACGATCGCGTGATGAAGTAGTTTCACACCCGGTGATCCCCGTGAAAAAATTCAACGGAGTCATGGTTCCCAGTGACGAAGGCTCCAGTTCTCAAACCAAGTTCAAGGTGGAAAAGCTAGAGTTGCGTCCTCGTAAGATACGGAAAACAACAATGGAAAAGGCCCCTTCACCAATACAACGCGTACCTACCGTGATCGATTTGACGCTGACTGACTCGGACGACGAAGTGCCTCCGCCACCACCACCCCCCAAGGCGAACAAGCTCAACCCCGAGTCTTCGTCGTCCGAAAAGTCCAAAAAGAAGCAGAGATGGAATTTCATACATACGGATAGCTCGGATTCCGACAGTAGCAATGACGATGGTGTCAGGAGCTATGATTTGCGGCCTTCGTCACAATCCAAGGGTAGCGAGCGGGTGGTAGAGAATCAGTTGATGGAAGACAAGCTGGTAGACAGTGAGAGGGTGGAGGATGAAGGGAAGGATCAAGCACAAAGGCGTGGAACAAATGAGCTGGATGAACTGGATAGTTCACTGGATGATTTTCCTGAGCAAGATCTACAGCACGACGATCCAATTGATGGCGACTGGGATTTCGGTTCGTCGCTATCGCCTCCACCCAACGATGACGAGCAGACAAAGAACAATGACGTTGCCGAAGAAGGCGAAGAATGCCTTGAACCCATCAAGAAGCCTATCGTGCAACCCGGCGAGGAAAACCCGCGTGAATCAAGCCAAGAGTCACTTAGTATCGAATCCATATCCACACAACCCGTCCAAGTTGATGATCTCGACGACCAACTTGAACCAAGCCATCCCAGCGTCGAATCCATATCCACACAAACATCCACCGAACCACAGACACCGAAACATGCTACCCCTGAAGTTCCTGACAAGGATCTAGCCGCCAACGACATTGATACTCCCACATCCACCATGCACCAAACACTCGCACAATTGAATGGGGCCAGCGACGATGATGATGACGACGACGAAGATTATTATTCAACGCGACAAAGCAAATCTCCTGATCCTTCCGACGACGACTTTATCACAGCAGAACAACCGTCATCCACCGTAGAAGGCCCCGCGTCCGATATCGATTATAAACGTATGCCACGACACGCACTCAAGACTGGCTACGTGTATGATCCAATCATGACGTTGCATGCCCAACTGGATGCAGAAGACGATGAACCGCATCCCGAAGACCCCCGACGGATCTATCGTATTTATAAGTGCATGGAAGAGAACGGCCTGTTGAAGAACTGTGTCAAGTTGCCCATCCGACAGGCGACCAAGAAAGAAATCCTCACCACGCACGATCCTCGCTACATCCACACTCTAGAACAAACGAAAGGTAAATTGATACAAAGGTAACTTTGAAATCAAGGCGCACTAATGCCGGTATATCGAAAGACATGTCGCAAAAGGAACTAGAAAAAGAAGCACGAAAGTACAATTCGATCTATATGAATGCTCACTCGAACGAGTCGGCTTTGTATTCTGCCGGCGGTGTCATTGAGGCGTGTTCTGCTGTTGCTACGGACAAGGTGCAAAATGCGTTCGCAATCGTACGGCCACCCGGCCATCACGCAGAATTCGATACGGCCATGGGGTTCTGTTTGATGAACAACGTTGCCATTGCCGCTCGGTACTGTAAAGAGCATTTTCCGTTTGTTGAGCGTATATTGATTCTCGATTGGTAAGTCCTTTTTTTATTTATTTTTCGATTCATGCATTTCTAGTACACAAACGCTTACGTATTCTCAGGGATATTCATTTCGGTAATGACAATAGCAAAACACATGAATACCTGAAAACTGACTACGATCTGGCCAACGCATCAGGCAATGGAACACAACAGCTGACCAGCCGCAACTCTGATATCCTGTACATGTCGTTGCACCGCTATGAAAAAGGGACCTTTTATCCCCAAGATAATCATGGAAGAGCATCCTACGTTGGTCGTCGGACGGGAATAGGACGGTAAGTTTTTGTAACGTGCATTGGCGATATATCTAAACCTGTTGTGTTTCATAGAACCGTCAATATTCCATGGCCAAATTCTGGCATGACTGATGGCGATTATCTGTATGCGTTTCGAGAAATTGTCATGCCAATTGCCATGGAATTTGCACCTTCGCTGGTCATTGGTAAAATAATTTTCACTATGATGACAAAATTCATCATGGTAACAACCCTTTTATATGTTTAGTATCTGCCGGGTTCGATGCTGCTGCCGGTGATCATATTGGTGAATGCCATGTTACACCCGCTGGATATGGACAAATGACACACATGTTAAAAAGTTTGGCGAATGGTCGCATTGTGCTAGCGCTGGAAGGCGGTTACAATCTTAAATCGATTGCAAATTCAGCACACGCTTGCATGTCGGTCCTGATGGGCGAGGCACCTGAAATACCCACTTTACTTACCCCAAGTCCTGCATGCGTTGAAACCGTCAAAAAGGTCAAAGGGGTCCAATCGCAACATTGGGACTGTTTAAAGTACTAAACATATATCCAATTGTATTAAAAAACACCATGTGCATACATTGTAACACCTGCATTAAACACAACTTCTCCCCTTTAATTTTCTGTATATGATCCCTTTACTGTACTTCCGTATTCCATAAGCTTACATATCAGCCGTTTCAGTGCTCCTAGCTATAAATAATACCCTTGACGTTACAAAGTTCCAGTTACCGATTTCATAGAACAACTGGTTCCGGTGCGACACGTGGTATGTCATCTCGTTGATTTTCTACTCTGTACACTGTTGGGTTGATGATTTACCTTTTAAATTATGTACCTTCCGCGCCGCTCTTCCAAGTTCCCGTCGACTTTTCTTTTTTGACGCCAATAAAAGTGATTGTCATCCAGGGAGTTGGTTGGATACGGAATGCACAGCCATAGTAAGAGCGGCAATTTTGTAACCAACTCATGCATCTTCGCACGTATCATATCATTCTCGAGGTGCCCAAGTCTTGAATCCCGATATCAACAAAATGAAGCAATGTTTCCATGGTTTCATGGCAGTACCCGCTGCTAATTGTCAGATAATGTAGTAGTGGATAGTATGTAGCAGTTGCCTATATGAGACCGCTCTCCGCTATAGTATAGATGTGGCTCTTATGGAGCGCTGGACTCCTTCGATAACCCACCATAATCGAACTCGGTTACTTGAAGCTTTGAAAATTGAGAAAAGAGCGCGATCAAATGGTTTTGAATCGACATGATATGAGGAGCAGAGTCGTAGAATCGTCCAGCTGTAATTATACTTATTTATCGCTGAATCGGTGTTCCAGCGTGAGCCAGTCGAGGGATTAAATGAGATGGATCTTTATATTGCAAATGTAAATATTCCAGCGGTTGTTGGTTCAAGGCAAGCGCTGTGCCGATACCATCTTGATCAAGTCGAATTCCTTCACGGTTGAGCACAAGCCGTCGCAGTCGTCGTCCAATTGTTGTGTTGGAATCAAGATTATCCATTGTGCTCGTGGTGATCTTGGGCATCTTGGTTCCGTCATTCAATACCAGAGTTTCCAAAGGGCAGCATTCTAGTGCTTGAAAAATGTACTCATGGTAATAATGCACATCTGCAGTGCTTAAAAACGCAGCTGGGACATTTAGAGAACATGCACTGCAAGTGTTTTTTCCAAATATCTCCATCGCTACGGATGCACGTGATATAATTGAAGGGTAGTTTGAGATATGTAAGTGATGCGAGTTCGACATTTGGTATCGCAATCCGTTTCGCTGAAACTTTCAGGCGATGTGCTGTATCCGTCTTAGTTTGTCCTTGCTGAGCGCTGTGCGAGAATGATAGAAATGCTAGGTTTGCGCGTGATTCTAATATGTGCGCAATTGTAGCTGTAGGGAATGTGCACTCGATAAATTCCATTATCCTTTGTGTAGTCACGAAGTCGAAACTCTTTGGTTTGTCCTGGTGCTTGGGGATCAAAGACGGAAGTAGTTATAGATGGATAGTCCACTAGAAAGTACTGTAGGAACTCTGGCATTGCGACAGAAAAACTGCATCATTCTTTGGAAACAATGGTACATTGAAAAAGGCCTCTACAGCCGAGATGTTGAAATATTAGAACCCAACTATCGTACAGAACAAGCTACTGAGTTGTTTGGTTTCCGGATAAAATGGTTGATACTTGGTAAACTTTTGTATGTAGGCGTGGTGACTGTTGAGCACTGTTGACCAGCCATTTTCTGTAAATGTATAGTGTAGAGTACGGCTTGCTCTGTTAAAAAAATCTTCCCCAAAGTGAGGTATCTCTTGGCGAAGGCAAACGATTTATCGATCCACTTTTGGGCGGCGAGCCGTGTTTTTTGCTGTCGTGCGGTTTTGTTGTCGGTTTCTGGTTTGAGCAACTGCAAGGGCTCTGACTGAATGTGACCAAACTTGAATATATTATGATGTTCTACGCCATTTTATGTGAAAAATGGAAAAAAAGAAAAATGGAAAGAGCGGAAAGAGCGGGAGGTGGGACAGGCACTAATGTAATTTATGTCAAAGTGCACACTTTAAGTTATTATTAGCTAATTTTATATCCTCCAATAAACTTCTGATGCTGTGAATTAACAGTTTTGGTAATGTACGTACGTAGGTGGAAAACAAGTGCGTCTCTTGCCCAAAAATAATATAGTACAGAGTAGAAATTGGTATTAACACATATCCGCGGTCCAAATACCGCGTCGAGAAACCTTGCGACACTGACGAACTTCCATCTCCCTTTTTATACCTGGACCAGCGCCTCTAATGAATGCCTTGACGCCCGCATCAGTGATCTTGGCACTACCTATTATAAGGAGCCGTGACAAATGTTTGACCTCCGCAAGATGTTCAAGTATCCTGTCATCCAAGCTGTCGGCCACGGAAATGACGAGCATATCAAGACGGCTGTCCTTGGCTTTTAAAGTGTCAGCAAATGCCACTAGTCCTTCGAAGCTAATGTCGCAGTTGTTTGGTGATATCCATAGCGAAAGCGCCTTCAGAGATTGTATATCGCATAAATTCAATATTCCAACGTCCGTCAATGGTATACCAGTAAACTCTAATTGTTCAATCCGAGTGTCGGCAAGGAAGGTGGTCTTGTTCCATTCATTTGCTTCGTTATCATCGGCTGGTTCAGCCAAGCTATTGAGCTTGATTTGCCGCAGATGTTCCCAAGAGGCGATGTATTCTCCTAGAATTGCCATCTGCGACGCCTCCGTCATTACCAGGTCAAGACTTTCAATAGCCTTGAAGCTTTGAAATAATGTTTTGAACTCGTCATCTACCATGGCGACACCTCTGAACGATACTTTTTTCAATTTTGGAAACGATAGGTGCGAAAGAATATTGACTTCGCAGTAAAGTTGCAGTCGCTCCAGTTCCTTGCAATGTTTCTTGAGTATAGGTTGCAAGGTTTTGACGAAGGCGCCGTGTCCTCGGAATATAATCTGTTGAAGCCCGTTGCTTTTGCTATTCGTGGGTACCGCGCTCCATTCATTTACCACAGGGTCGTTATATACATCTTTGGATATTTGTTCATTCAGCAGCAGGTGCGTCAGATGTGGGCAAAGGTTGAAGATGCTGTCAAAATCATCCGGAGTGTCGACAGGAGGGATGCCAAAGTGCGATAGTAGCAGGATGGCAAGCTGCGGACATTCTTCTAGCACTGGAACGATAGCTTGTTCGAGATTGAGATTAATATCCAAATGCAGATACTTTAGTTTGTTGCAGAGCATCTTCGTTTTTGGTGGTGACTTGTATTCGGGTATGGGATCATTGAGTAGCAGAGTGAAGTGCGTAAGGTTGGGAAATTGAGCCAGAAAGTCGAATGGTGATAAACGAGAGGCTGATACGTGGACGATCGTTAACCGTTCCAGAGACTCACTGAACTGCATGATTGGCGATACGAGTACGTGTTCGTCGTCGATATTAATGCCATCCCGAAACCGCGAATATTGAATGCCTGATTGTGTTTTATCGTGTTATGCGTAGGAGGTTTTCAGTGCTAGATCGGGTAGTCACTTACCAAGCTGGACTAGTTGGCAACCGTGCTCCTTGAGCTTTGCAAGAACATCTTTGGTGTTAAAATTATCGATAAACACCTCCTTTACGTGCATTCCAAGACACCGCAGCATTCTGTCGTTGGTCTTTGGCCATGACGCCCGAGAGACGGTAATTTGTCTCCACAGATCAATGGTAAACTTTGGTACATCGGATTGCCATTTACGAGAAACCAACATGCATTCGACGACATCGGCTTGTGTGAGGTAAGAGAAAACTTCCAAGACAATGTCGGATGGCAACAACAAAAGTGTATCCGTCATGGTTTGATACATGGACAGCGTAAATCGTCAAGTCGTTTCTCTTTTCCTTTGTTTTCCGGTCTATTTTTGTCCATGATAAAGGTCAGGTGAGTTGTACCGCATTCCCACTTATAGGCGCCGGATTACTCATCATCACATCTCGCCTCTTTCAGTGGTGTCCAACGTCAAACGTGGCTGAAGCATCATCGCGCTGTAGTTGTGCGCAACCGAGCAGAACGCGCCTTTGCCAATCTCATTGGCTGATTATTTTGGCTTGTGCAAGTATCGATGAGCAGCACCAAAAAAAAACGGAAAGGGTTTGTTTCGTCAAACGATGACCAAGTTTCGCAATTCAGAAAAAAAGGGCACGAGGTGTTAAGGAGGACTTAAAACATGGCAACTATCATACGAAATTCTCTACCTGTCACTTGACGGCATACCAAGAATATACATAGTTGTGCTGCGCTCACGTCTGTCGAGGCTGGAGCTCCTTTTATGGCGAACGGGCTGCCCCGAATTCTGTTGTTAGCTTTCACCATTAAATACTTGTACCACTCGCAGATATAGTATTACTATATGGATAATATGGCAGTACGTAAAATAGCTATGTTTCAGTGCACCCAGTTTATCATTCGCAACTCAACATCGCCGTCTTTACCACAAAAAAATGGTGCAAAAAAGTTGGGGTTTTATGCAAGGAGAATATACTGTTTATCGTTGTCTTATCTGTATAGTAGCTCTTACAATAAGTCGTGCACGTTTTCTTGTGAAGCTTTCGCTACTTGCTTACCCCTTTTCAGATCAGCAATTTTGTTCAAGCTTGGCTTTCGTAACACGTCGTGTTCAAGAAAAGTATATTAACATGTCCAGCGGTAGTTGAGAAAAAATGATTTATGATGATGGGTATTGATGCTGCTTCGATTCAACTTCTCATACGGAGTGATCCTATCTTGAAAGTTACTACAGGATATATTGCTTCCTCATGCACCGAATATACGGTATTGCAAATTACCTGCGACTATTGACCCTACACAACTACGGATACTATCAAAATCATTCCTAGTAGTCAGGATGATTGGAGACCAGCAAACACCCGTTACCTCCGCGCATGCTGCATACGACAGCCCCAACATGATGTCGTAATCCTTCTTTCGTCAAGGCATCACTAACGGGCTATATGAACCAGTGCCGGCTTACGTTCAGCAGTTCTGTATCTCCATTTACGATATACCGAAATAATTTCCCTACATACATAAAAAACAAGATTGAAAGTACTTTCTGCTTACTATACTGAGGCCATGGCTGACTAAATAACGCTTCGCTGTCGCTTACACAGCATTGTGTCACTTTCACGCAATAGCAAGTTACTGAAACCTCTGGACCCTCTGCTATGTGGGTAGTTTATCGAAAAGGACTCAAGTGCCAAAGATCTCCCGTGCCTAATCATGAGCAATCTTGACCTGAATTACTCATTACGCCACTGGCAGCTCAAACACAGACATGCCATGTCGGTTCGATCCCACGTTTTCGCGGATGCCTGGATTCTCGCGCATACTCCAGCAGCAATATAATACTAAAATCTACAACCAGCGAGTACCAAGATAAACAGGCCAAACATAATCAAACAATCTCGCTGAAAAGACACCCCACAGCCGTTGAATTCTTAAACAAGTGTCTTGAGTACGGCTAGAAGGAGCTTGGTGTCTGGATAGTGCGGGCGTCATTTTCTCTTTCACTACATCATTACAATTTACAACATGCGTACACGAAATTTTACATTTCTTTTTGAAGATGGGCATGGGAATGTTGTTGATGAGGTCAGTAACCCTGAGCCCGTGAATTATGTTATTGACAAAGAACGTTTTGCAGTTGAAACAGTTGCCTCACGCACCAGCTATCTGGAAAATCTTCCAAACTTAGCTTCAGAGTTTTCTCGACAGCGAGTTCGTCGCCGTCGAATGCAGATAAAGGACAAGGGATGAAGACGTTTATATGTGGGAAGCAACTGAAAAACGAGATTATACTTGGTATACCGTCAAGGAAAAGGAGCGATCCTTTCTGAGAAAGATAACGAAGTGCTTGAGTGCATACGCTGCAGCCAAGCAATTGAACATCGGTATTCGTACTGCTCAGAGATGGGCCAAAACGTATGGTGAACGTGGGGACAGTTTCTTTGAGTCTCTCAAAAAGCCAGGTCGTAAACCAATTCTGACACAAGAACACCAGAAAGTTATTGAAGCTTTCGTCAATGAAGATGCACATCGTACTGCTGTTGAAATTGTCGAACACTTACAGGAAAAGTTCCTTGAATTTCAAGTTCTTGATCATTTCTTGACTACAAAATGTAATCTTTCGCTTAAGAAAGCAGACTTCCACTCAGAGGAAAGAAATTCCCCAGCGAAGATCGAGGAAGGTTATAAGTGGGTTAGTCGATGGGAAAAACTGACATGAGCCCTGAGGCAAACTGCGTATTCCTTGACGAGTCCGCCTTTCATATCAACTTGAGACGCTCTAGGGTTGCTCCAAAAGAGGCACTCGTGCGATTGTCAACACGCCTAAAACGAGGGCAGAAACAACGACCATATTGGGCGCTATTTCTTCTTCTGGCCTGGTTAATATTAGTGTGAGAGTCCCAAGGCAATTAAGAGACCGAAGGCTAACGGTGATGAGTATATAAGCACCGGTACTATAACAGGTCACTACATCAGTTTCTTGAAAGCGACAATAGATGAGATGGACAGGCATAAGAGCATGAGAACTACTATATCCATTGTAAAAAATGCTAGTGTAACATGTAACATACAGATCAGGTTGGCCGATGTTTATCTGTTATTGTATTACCAAGCTTATTATTGCTTACTCTGCGTACTGCAAAGGGTGCTCAAAATTGTTGAACTCATAAATTCGTGTAACCTTTTAAGGTATAAACGAAACGAGGCTTGGCCGTTTTATCTTTTTAATCCTTTCTTTCTCGTACTCCAACTTTTTCAACATGGTTTTGTTAAAACAAATCCGCAATACCATAACCTCATCAAACAAAGCCCATGATATTAATGAGCCATCACCAATATTTAGGAGATGGCGTACTGGCAATGATGAAAAGATGCAACCTGGAGATCAGAAAGCCGCTCAAAATTTGATCCGTCAATCACCGTCCGCAGCACGAGGCTACCTTGCTTCTGCACAAGTATATCGACAGCAAGACGATCTTCATGCAGCAATGAACGTCTACAAGCAAGCACTTCATTTCGTGTCGCCCAACGATCCAAAATACTTACAGCTAAAAGAGGAAAAGCACAGCATCTCTGCGATACTCGCACGATATGACAAAGGGTTTCACCAACTGTTACCTTTCGACGTGCTATCTTTAATATTCGGGCAGCTCAGTATCGAAGACCTTTTACAGTGTATCGAGTTGTGACGCATGGCACCTCTATCTTAAGGATTGGTCTGGTTTCTGGAACCAGGTTTCCGCGAGAATATGTCAAGCGAGCATAGAGCACACTACTGTTGATCGGTTCATATCTGGTGATATCCAAGAGCTCCGTATTACTGGTCCGATAGACGTTAAATTATTATGTCGCACGCTTCGGTTTATTGGACGTATGGACAATCGTTCCATAAGGAAACTGTGTAGGTTATCGAATCATAACTATAGGTTTCGACAAAATGATTTTTTCGAAGGGTACTGCATTTAACCTGGCAAAAGCTTTGCGTTTAGTCAGTTCATCAGTGAGATGCGTGATTTTTACCGATTGTGTTACTACCGAAAAGAAGGCTGTTTTCACCATTCAGGAGGTATGCACCGGCATGACACACATTTCTCTTTCGGAATCCGATTTTCGCCCCAGGACCAGCACGTTAAGGAAGCCCAGACAAAAGGATATAATCGTGCCTGCGTATTCATATTCTTCGCTGACCTATCTCCGGTTGACGTCTTCATAATCGATCCTTGGCTATGACAAATGTCAGTATTTTACCGGTCGCTTATCTGGTATGCTTCAACAATGTCCAAATCTAGTCCATTTGTTTTTGGATTCAGGTTTATCAGTTTACTATGGTCATTGTATCAAGCAAGCAGTCAAGTATTGTCTCCGACTCCGGAATTTGGTTGTGAGCGACAATGCAGAGATGCCAGAAACCATGATTGATCATGTCAAGGAAGATGAGTACCGAATATCCGACAAAAAGGCGCCTCCAGAACAACCTCAGACAATTCGTCTCCGTATATTTGCTTTCGCGGCTATGTTGACTAGCTACGAGCCGGGTGATGTCATCTCAACATATGCAACAACATATTAAACGTTGCAGCTGCTGTCTCTACAGTACTGTAGATCACCGACGCTACTCAAGCTTGCACGCAACAATCCATCAAGCTTACGCGAAATACGCTTGACCGTAAAGAACGGAGTATTACGTATGCTAGAGAGAGACCCACCAATGGATTTGACATTGGCCGCCTTATTTGCTTCATGCCCAGCCTTGGAAGCTATCAGAATTGGTGATAGATTCAATATTGGAGGGCCTGATGCATTACATGTACATTACATATACGCTAACGACATCGTACTCAAGGCGATCGCCGAAAACTGTTATAAATTACGTTATTTAGAGACCATCAGTCAGCGTCATCACACCAGCAAAGAGATACTTTATTTCGCAAAAGTGGGAGGACCTAAGCTCATACACTTGGCGATTGATACGGATCAAACTATCGCACTGCTGTTAGTCCATGCACTGAAGTCATTGCAACAACTACATATTCGTAACGATTCACTATTTACCGTCAACAACGCACCAATTTCTGCTTATGACAGAACAAACGCACAGCGCATCCTCCAAGAGCGAGGAGGTTCCTTGTTTCTCGATTCATAAAGAATCTAACTACATATCAACGTGACAAACCCCGCGCCTCTTATCTCGATGTAGCATTTACTATATCACGTACAGCTTTATAGAATGTTTGAGTCACACTTAACAAGGAATTAGGTTAAATAAAAATAAGTACAGTTGGATTTATACTAATATAATAGGATCGAATCATATAAGTGTACACCTGAAACCAAACAAATAATACTAAATAATGTAGATTACATACGTACTATACTTTGCAGAGAATAGTGCGACTCATACTGAGCTTGAGCCAAAACATAACCAATGCGCCAAGTATATAAGCGACCCCTGAGAACATTTTGTAAGTAAAAAAAGGCTCTGAGATGACACCCTCTACTGCTCCTTCAATAGCACTAGCAATATTCGGACCCAAGACAGCCACAGCGTTGCCTAACAAAATAAGAGATAAACCGGAGGGGAACTTCGCCATCCCTAGTAGAGAAGCAGTGATCGGTGATACTATTTTTGAGGTATTGTTTAGTTTGTCTGTTTTCGTAAAGATTGAGATGTTGCTTACGCAAGGCAAAGTACGACCCGCAGAAGAAACCGAAAATAGCCATAAACGCCATCAATGTGCTGTATGTATATGCAAAACCCCATATTAAAAAGGAAGAAAGGCCAGAGATAATCAGGAAGAGGATGTTTGTGTTAACAGGGCCCATTCGATCAGCAACGTAACTGTAAAAAAGTAAGGCAATAAGTACGGCAGTAACACTAACTGGCTGTTGTTTAGCATAAATACTCACCCAGAAACAACACGACCAATAGCATTTGTTGCAGCGCTCACTGCAATCATTGAAGAACCTTGCGAATCAGCCAAGCCAAGGTATGTGGCATGAGCTAATATTGTAGGCAATATGTCAGCGTGATATTGTTAGGCTATTTTTAAAAGTGACTTACATGGGACAAAGAAGTAGGGAATGAAGTATCCAGACATCTGTTATGTATGTATATAAAGTTAGATATGTTTATGCAGTACCCGTACTTACCTGTATAATAGCACCAGCACACCAAATGCAAAATTTCTTATTCTTGAAGACATCAAATTTAATAATATCTCCTAACTTTTTACGTCCTTTTGGACGAGGAACGCGATCTTTCACGGCGCCGCATGCCACGAGACCACATGCCAAGCAGATGAATCCTAAAATTCGGTACGTCCTATTCACAATCGAAAGAGTAAGTTATCAAATTCTGTAAGTAGCAAGCCAGTAAAATACTACCATTCACCACCAAGAGAACGGTTAATCGGTGTCATAACGAACGGCATAATCAAACCGCCGATGCCTGCACCTGACGTAATTAAGCCGAGAGCAAAGCCACGTTTTCGATCAAAATATTGGGGGGCAACAGCCATAATAGTCTATGTATATTTGTGATAAGTCGAAAATACCCTACTTATGGCTAAAAAAAGAATGTGCTTACCACATATGTAAAAGAAACACCAATACCAAAGCAGATGCCTTGTGTCAGATACAAGTGCCAGATCTGTATAGATAGCCTCGCGTATTAGAAATAAACATATCCATCTTGCGTCATACTTTGCTTGTATCACGAACCTGCGTTGAAAAACCGGCACAAATCATACCCACAGTGATCAAAAAAGTGCCGATCAAAAGCACTATCCTAGTGCCCAAGATGGAGCCTAATATTTGACCAAACGAGCCCATACAATTTGAAAATATTAAACATAAAGTACCGACAAAACTCAATTGAAACGGTGCATCTGCGACTCTGTCACCGAAAACATCGCGCTCAAAATAGTCTTGCATGACACCTTCATACACACAGGGCAGTTAGTGCAACTAAAATTTGATTCTCGGAGTATCGCATACCCCTACGCAGTATAAATAAGGTTTTGTCACGTTAGCTATGTAGAAAGCTTAATTATACGCAATTACCATGCTGTTGCAATCCCAAAAGACGTGATCTGTACCAAAAAAGCGCCTGCCACGATAACCCACCCATAGCCACCGTCTGGGATTTTATCATCACAAACCATTTGTTCATCGCCAGACATGATGTTGCTACTGATAGAACCACAGCTGATATTCGGCTTGTCGGATGCTCCTATTTCGACAATATTTTCTAGTAAGGGAGCAAACGCAGTAAGTAAGTGATATGTATGTAAAAAATGACTATTATGTACCTTCATAGAGTGAATCTTTGTTTGCTGATTTGAAGCTGCGAGGAGTGTGCTCAATTCCTCCGTTGCTATCTTTTGTAGAATGTGACGCCATCACCTACTAAACGCTTGGTGTCTTTCTTTTTATGATAAAATTAAATCTGTATTGCAGAGATGGCTGCTTTTCTAGCTGGAAGATGTAAATTCCTCTGACTGAGTGATTTTTCTTTTTTAAAAGAAATGAAAAGTGAGCAACAAAAATGCCTTACTCGTTTGGGATTAAATGGTTTGTTTCCCCGTACTTTCTCCAATGAAAAACACCATCTATTCCCACGCTGCGAAGCGTTGTTGAGATAAAACTCCAGTACCGAACCATGATATCGAAACCAAGCTTCCAATTCAAAGATATAATACTTAGAAATAATGTTCTGTAGCAGCAATGATACTACGTTTTTATTAAATGTCATAGTTTGCTCTTTATCTAAAATGTCAGTCGACTTTATAATCTATCACACTTTACGGATCAATATTATTTTATATTTTTTGCATTCGGTTTGGACACTCATATAACCAGGTTTACATGCATTTATGCAACTACAAGCATCCCAATTTATCTTGTCAACAAGCCGGCAGATAAAAATAAAAACCCAGTAAAGCTGTTATATCCGGACAGCGTTTGTGTTCAGTATATGCGCCGATACTGTATTTAGAGATGGGTGCAACGAAACACCAACAAACTTTAAAGGCTGGTGCTACATAGTCAGAAAAGAAAAGGACACATCTATTGGCCTGTTTATGTTGTAGTTCACCTACCAGATTGTTCTCAAACCCGTCATCAACTGTCGTCCATGTGCAACCAGTTCTTAAGCCATATTGATATGCAGCCTTCCTTGCTCCATCCGCTCCATCTGACCCGGTCATTCTCCCTGATACCTTGCTCTTAAGTCTTCCAAATCAATTCCCGGCGCCTGGTAATCTACCATATACAAGAAAGAACCGCAAATACCATTACCTTTGAAAGATCCAGTGTCTAACATTGACCGGACCGCGGATGGGTGGTAAGAGAGAGAGTGTGTGACGAGAGAGGAAGAGCCGTTCAAGTTGATTGAAAGGAAACAGTTGTCAAGAGACCCGCAGATTACCAATCAATAAACACTCAGGAATTACATCTCCGCGAATACGGCTTCGTCGGTCGGTTCATTCGATGATATTGACCTTGACAAAGGTATAAAAAGAGGCAGACAGAGAAAAAGCGGAAGGAGGCCAGTATACCGGAATCCCTGGAGACGTCCATGGGGCCATGGAAGGTTGCATTAAACGTGTAATGTACGCCAACAATGGCAACCAACGCCAATTGCCATCTACGCCTTCCCTCCCGGCAAAGCGTACCGCAATGAGAGTATAATTCGCAATGCAGATAAGTGTGGCAACGATCTTCCTTTAACTGCTGTACTTGACAAAGTCAATGCACTGAATGACACACGCCCAAACGGTGATTCTCGCGGGCAAACAAAACGAGAATAGGGAAATAGAGAAAGAAAAGCAGCTTGCACAGAGTTTCCCCCGTGACTAAATTTGTTTACTGCTGCCCAATGCTGGTGCACAGGTGCTATGCAACGCATGGCCTTCCATCACCGTATTTGTTTTTCTGAAGAACGCGAGCCAAGCTTAAAAGCACAGTACTTTCCATGAGCAATTCTATTTTATGAAAAGACATATACGCTTGCCAGATTCTCGCGAAACATGAATTCCAGCTACATAGCGACATAGAAAGCAATAGAATTCATCCCAAGCCTTATATGAGGCTCTCTTCCTTGACAGTATTTTTTATGACATACGTATCGATGTGGTGGCCTTAAAGAATGCTATCAAGTTTGCAGCACGCCGCTATAATCCCAGAAAATAAATAACATCCGTTGCTAGACTTCCTGCGCCTCCTTGCTCGTCGTTACACGCCCTATAATGACTAGTAAAGTTCAACCGACCACCCCTTTTCAATCGAGATCCAGATATTATTCTCAGCATTAGACACTCTAGGAGCGTTTACAATGCATTGCTGTAAAGCAGATCGTGGCGATTGCTGGTTCTTAACTGGTCGGAAATGTGGAGAAGGGTGACTACTGTCGGCGGGCATGACGTTGCGCCAGACTTATTAGCATACACCAAACTATATTCACGGATCTGTCGTGAGGCATCCGTACATAGACTTCTGCGACATACATCTGCTCCACGGGATAGATGTCATGGACTTTCTGGTGGAGCGGGAGTGAAGCAGCTTTGAGCAGGGTAGGTTAAACGGAGATGGATCGAGAACTACCTACCTTTGCATTGCCCAAATCATACTGGAGAGGATGGACTCACTCAGCTTCTTGAGACTATCAAATTTATGAGGTAGCGATCTAATTCGGCTTTCTCCACTTCTTATAATACCATGCGGCGCCCGGTATTGCGTCCTACTCTGCTGTCGGAATCTCAGGAACTCGGACTTTTTATCGAAGCAATTCTGAGATACATCACTGTCGTATCCTGACATACCAGTCATCCATTGTCTACATACCTTTCCATCTCAGCCTTTGTTACATCCGTACCTTTATTTCGACATCAACAACTGCACAGCTATCTATTGGCCCGTTCACTAGCTTGTGCGTCAGTGAGACCTTGATCTGAATTCTGACTTCAAGAAGGACCATTCACTTCAACTCAGTCTCCGTATGATTATCCGCTCCTTCGTAATAAGGCAGTATGATCATTAAGGATTACGGCGATAACATGGATTCGGCTCTGATAGAAAAGCATTCACCTTCTCCGTCCCGACTCATCATCATTATAAATAGAGAGTAGTTTTCTTTAATAAAACATTATCTTATTTTGGTCTCGTCATTCGAAAGCCTTTTTCTCATTAAGCGATACCACAATCTCAGAGTTTTTTTCGTCGTTCGATCGTCGCATAAGCACGTTTGACATTGGCAGCGCGCCCAAAAGTGGCCCTACCAATCATCACATTGGTCAAGACAGTATTATGCATTTACTGGCAGTAGTGGACAGGATAGGAATACTATGGAGACTCCATACGCGATTTCGTCCCTCATGGAGTGCCATGCCGTAAACGTCGTAGGAATGGCATGCTCATTTAGCTATAACAAATAACGCTACATAACAGCCATTCTACGTACTAAAGTCGAGAAACCAAATTGCATTTCACTTCATTTGCCTAATAGGGATTATCACCATAAACAAGTTCCTTGCTCCAATTCGGTAAACATATCGATCGTAAGCACACTGTATTCTATAGGGGAATTTAGCTACGTCTTTTTTCGAAGTCCTGCCAGCAATTATCTGCTGCGCAAAAAGGTGAAGCACGGCACCCTGATGCCAACACACTTTGATACGAAAAGCGAAACTATTTACGGAAGACAGCTAAGCGAGCTGTCATATATATTATAGGTTACTATCAAAAATGACTGCTCACATACCATAATAGTTATCTTAGGTTCATATTCTAGTCTTCGGCATGTATTTTACAAAGCAACTGAGTATTCTTGACGTGTTACAATAACGGCTTAGCCATGATACATGTCCTACGTCAGTATCTCACTAGCAGATCTGTGATCGCACCTCTTATATTGTAGCTTACCGACTAAGTTATTAAAGAAGTACTTCTTTATAAATGACTGTATTTTGTCTTTCAAAGATGATGTCTGTTTAAAGGAAAAGTATTCGAGATGCTTCTTATGTTCTAGAAGGCATTATTTCGGTACGACGGTAAGACACTTTGTAACACCTATATCGCTCCACAATGATAATCGTAGCTTCTGATTTCGTGGGAGCTTTCTGTTTCGAACGAAAGTACGACTTTATCTGAAAAGGCCATGGAAGATCCCAACCGGAAATCGTTGGGGATTCATTGTCATGACGGATTGTGCCACTGTGATTGGCGATTGGCTGTTCACGGATGTGAAGAAACCCCAGAATTACGGAACATCGCGATCATATGCATCGTGGTGACTACATTAGCAACTATTATTGGTAAGTTCTTGATGGTTAATTGGTGGTATACCTTGACGACGGCTGATTTATACCAGGAATTCCGCTGGCCTATTATAGACTGGTTATCAAAGGACATAAACTCTGGCGCCCCAAAAGCACCGGGCAGGGATTTTTACGGCCAAGTCCCATCGATTGTCTTATCATATGGTTTCTAATATATAGTATTGGTAAAAGACACTAGCGGTGGTATATCATCTAGCAGTAGCTATATTAAGCTTCACGTATGCTTCAGGCCGACTTTTCGATCATGCAATTTTGCTCAAGGACTTGTTTCCGGATAACTGGCTCGGTCGAATAGGTAATACGTTTAATTAAATATAGTCGTGTCACGACTCATCGGGTCTGTTGTATATTGTATAATTCATCAAGTTAGCTTCGATCCAGCCTGGGCATTTGCTCTTGGGGGTATAACACTATATTTGATTGGGATTGCGCAAACATTATCAGAGGTAACCCTTATTTTTTTACGTTGTATCCGCTTCAAAAGAGCATAATATGACAATAGATTATCGTTCCTTAGAGTCATGACATTTCTGGTTGGCTACCATCACCGGTAGTGGTCGACGTATTCGGATCTTTTGCGTTGCTTCTTCCTTTTGTCATTTGCATACCACTAGGAGCTGCTGCTGGTGCATTCGCAGAGAAAGATATATACACTGCGCAGCTCTTGATTCGTGTATCCCACGTATTTTGGTCCTTTGGGTGCTTTTTGACGGGGAGTGGCGTACTTTATGCTGCGACTCAGCTAATACGTATCTTGAAAAAACGCCACAAGGGATCTCGACGTAGTCCAGAATATGCGTCTATACATGCAGGAATAACAAAGATACAAATAATATCAGCCATTCTTGTTCTATGCCTTGGAATATATTTCATAGCTACCATGCTATATGCCGCAGTCCGTGATCAGCTTATGTCCAGTAAAGCTGCGGTGATAGTAATAGCTGGACCGTACTTACTTTTGGCGCCAGCTACTAATTTAGCTTTCGAGGTTGCGTTGATATACAGGTTGGTTACATACTACTAAGAGATTTGCGATTTTGCTGGGGAACTCTTGGTATTGATAACTTTGATGTCTACAGTATCTTCAAAAGTAACGACAAGCCTGCGATAAAGACGAAGCCAACTGAATATTTGTCAACACAAACAGCTAGTTCAACAAGACCAGATCACGGATTCACATCAACTGTCGAACCAATGACCACCATATTCTTCGACGACAGCCGAGATGAAGCTATTTCACACGTGATCGAAGAAATAGATCCGTTTGATCAGCAGTATCGGGAAGAACAAGGGGAATCAAGTAGAAGCGGTTATCATCCCAGAAGCAATCGGAACGGCAAGAGCCCAATCCTAGCACAATACGCTTTCAAAGAGAAGTGATACACTTACATATCTGTAAACTCCTTAGCGTTCCCTTAATTACTATTACAATACTATGCACTTAATTGTAGATACCACCTTGCTATGCGCCGTGGATCACCTAACATTACATACACAAAGAAACCATATTAGCACTTTTCGTATCTTTTGTAACATTCAGTTGCGAAACCAACAATCTAGAAAGTACGGTGGTACGATCGAACAATATGTTTATCTGAACACCTATTTCATTTTGTGGGAGTTACTTTTCAAGCGAAACTTAGAAAAGAGAATGGAAGACCCAACAGCGGAATTTTGGGGATCCATGCCACGACAGATCGTGTCATTGCGATTAATAATTTACAATATGCGGATGTGAGGTAGCTACGGCTTTTTGATGCATCGCCATCATAATTACTACAACTCAGTCGTCAGCCATTGCCATCAGCAAGCTTGTACAAGTTGGTAACGGCAACTGGGACATTGCCTGACTGTGTAAAGTACATCGAAACTTTTAATATGTGTCAGATTAGTAGTGAAGGTCTATAAGCCGTGTCACCATACAACCAGTATGCATGAATATGAAAGGCCAAATTCTATTGACTGCATGATCGTATACTCTCTGAAATTTAATATCAGTAACGTAATACATTACTGTACCACAACATCAGTAACTTAATAGTGCGATTCAGATCGTGTGATAACCGGTGGTGTTGGTTCCCTGGTAATTAGTTCAAAAGTCATAAGTTTATTGTGGGTGGTGATAGACCTGCTCCTACAGGTCTAAAGACTCTACCTAGCGGTACAGAACGTGCAAGATATAAATGATAAAAGTACAGATACCATACCTGAAAAAAACCCCAGAAGGTGAAAAAAGACAGGTTGGAGCAGGTAAGAAGAAAGGTAGGAAGGAACTTTGTGGGCGTAATTCCCAACTTTAAGAGACGGATTTCTTCTAAATATCAGATCTCATTCTACTATCCATTCATAAACCTAATATGTTATTCTGCTGCTATTATATGTACTATGTGGTACAGATACAGATATGTAGTACAATTCATGGTTCTGAATGCTTATTCAGCTGAGCGCAGTTATTGGTATTTGAATTCTCTGTTTTAACTCCCAGGCACCGCACATACCATTACACTATCGTATTCGCTGCCGAAATTTAGCTGCTGCTGTTCAGGTTGGTTACACGTCACTCCGCATATAAAAACAAATTGTATGTTTAGTTTTCATGGTACGTACTTAACATTGTAACCATTTTTTTGGTAGCGGGCGAGAAAATAAAAAGCCGTCTGAAGATTTAACAACTCGACTATTGGTTCTACATGATCAGATAACGGATTTAAATTAAATTCTATGGAACCAGCGATAGTTGTGTTTTTCGATAACAGTCGAGGTGAGGCTATTGCATATGCAATTAAAGTCAACGATCTGTTTGAGCAGCAGTCCTATCATAAACAAGGGAGAGAGAGCAGCAGTTACCAGGCTAAAAGTACCGGTACGTAGTAACCAGTCTATTTCTGTGCTTCCTGTGAAATAGAAGCAGGTCACCTCACTATAAGCAATAGTTTATATATGTTGTTACGACGTTTCTGATTTTCCCTGCTATAATGGTAATACGGAATTCTATTGTCCAGCCTACTATATGAAATCGTTGTGCGAAAGAAAAGATCCTATTGTCAAGCACTTTTAACCGATGATATTTTGCAAGGAATAAGTAAATCAGCTGGAAAATAATATTCTATGATTTGAAGGTATAAATAGAGTGGTACGATGATCGAAAAAGCACAAGTTCTTCCCAACATAAAGTTTTTCCTATCACAAATATTTGTAATCCTTGTTAGTCTAATCGACCAAGAGCTTTCTCTGGTGAGAAATCAATTTTACCGTTCTATTTCCTTAAGAGCCGACAACTTGATACTTTCTTTTAGGATATACCGCAGATTAACGACGAATATGAGATCAATTTTAAAGAACTTCTGCGATCCATTAAAGCTTAACCTTTTTCAGATTACTAACTTTTATCTAGATTTGATGAAGAAAAACCTTGAGACAAGCTACGTTTGTCTATCATTAGCTGTATCTTTCCATAAAAGAACTAACATAACAGTATATATACTGATCGCAAGTCGATGACACAAAAAAACAATTTACCAATGGATCACAATGTAGATTACTTGCTGTACAATGGGCGTTTTAGAGCCCCATAGAATATACAACACTCGTAACATTGTTATATGCCGATATCTTTTTGATCAAAATGAAGTTATTTTTGTATTCTCACCCAATACTTTTGGGTATTCTTTCCTTTTTTGAGTACTTTTTCCCAATGTGTGTTGTAAGAATACCAACCATATAGATACGGATACGTTGGCAATAAACGATATTATTGCTGGTGCTCACTAAATAACCGATAAAGGGTAACCACTTAAGGAATCAACCAACACAGCAACACAAACAGCTCGCATAAAAACAGTATTTCAACAGCTTGCGTAGCTTTTTCAAACTTTGTCTTCAACAACAATGTTTTCTTCTTTTTTGGAATTATCATGATTTGGAACCAGAATGAATGGCTGATGAACAAAACAATGATGAGCACTTGAGTACTTGATAGATTTTTTTATATGAGTGTCTAGTTGATTCGATGTCCCGGTTGAGCCACTATCATTAATAATCAGGATTGTTTCGTTGTTGCACGTTTAAATATAGTAGAGTATGCTTGTTGCTGAAAATACATAATGCATATGTATCTGAGAACCGTTTATTACCCAAAGCAAAGAGTACTACACATTTTAAAGCATAATATACAGCATGGGTCATCAGTTTTAATAGTGTAGTTCAATACGCTATAGGACAACGAGAGCAGCTCGGCTGTCCGTCGCTTGGCTTCGGGCCCACCTGAGTAAGCGAAAAGAAAAGTCAAGCACCTGGACATCAAGGGGAGGTGCGCTTGGTCGATTTTGTAATCCCAAACACGCTGCGAATCAAAAGTGCCACAGCGGCAAGTCAAGTGATGGTAATTGATGTGATTGGTACAAAAGGACGGTATACCTAAATAGTCCTGACAGTGTTACGATTTTCATAAGAACGATGGATGATATCGATGGCACAGGTTGCATCACTTGTTATTGTGACACTCTACAAATAAAATGCCAAGTATTCTCTTTTTTGTACGATGAATAATTTTTTTTGTATGGAAAGAAGATTTTCGGCGATTAATTACAGGAACGGGATCGACGTGAGCCAGTTATATGTAGGACATCGACGGAAAAACTGCTGTGAGAGAAAATGGATTTTTCCTCGGATCAAGTCCCGATACCGCCGCCGCTGATGGTGGTATCGGAAAGTAGCGGATGGCTTAAGTCGATTGCATTTGTCCTTTTTGATATTAACCATTATATTTTATCGCGCCAAGCCAAAAAAAAAAAAAAAAAACCATTATATTTTATAGCTTTATAAAAATAAAATGGTTAGACACTGCTACCTTCCCTTGTGACTTGACGCGCTTAAAAGACAACGGCCGCGTACTTTTTTTCTCGTGGCATTTATGCTTTTTAAAAAGAAGCAATAACCAAGAAATATTATATACACTGGTCTGTACATCCAGAAGGGAGTCTAGCGTGAACTTTATAGAGAAAATAGATTATTTACATATGTAAAGCTGAAAAAGAATGGGCGCGCCAATTTTTGAGAAGTAGCCAAAAACGATCAGTCCGTGCACGCAAAGTGTTTCAGAATTTTGGTCCCTTTTTGAAATTACGTAGTTTGTAACCATTTCCATAGAAACAGCCGTTGGGGAGTTCCCATGGCAAAAAAAATAGGTACAAACAAGAAAGAGGTTAGAAGAGCCTATCAAGAAAATAAAAAAATCGGATGATATGAGCGATTATCTCCTTGCATGATCATCCGATTTGTTTAATATATAAAGATGCATTAAGATTTTCTTGCACGTTGCGAACGAACACATCTCATTGTTGAAGTGGATCTGAAGCGGCGAACAAAATTCCACGGCCGATATCGATACATAATCGATGCTCAAGGCCAAATTTATTAAACGGCATCAGAAGACAGCCATCGATTACCGAGTTAGTCAGCCAGTTAGAACGCCGAAAAAGGCAAACCTGTGCGCTTATTGCAAATATTTCTGTGAGGCATCAATCAACGATGACAAGCGGATAAAAGGTCTTAAAAGCGAGATGCATCGTGAGAAAATAAGCAGCAGTTTTGCGCCTCATTTACTTTATTTTATTAATCCAAGGGCGTGAAGCTCGACGAGATAGAATATGCCTCTATTTTAATTTGAGGTTGTTCCACAGAGGCTGGGATGCATGAGCGGGCCACGTTTCTGGTAGCTTTAGCGGGCAAGCATTGTTGCCATGGAGAAGGCCAAAGGCTGTGGCTACGACGGGTACACAAGTAGTGGCACACACATGGGAACGTCATCCAATGGCTTACGGGCCACATGCCAATTGTGCGTAATTGGATAGCACAAATTTTGGGCCAAGAGAAGGCCATTGTTCTCTTACTTCTCTCTGGCTCTCCACACGCTAGCCTGCCACGAGCCTACCAAAAAAATTCCCGTTCTTTTATTTGCCCCTTTTTCTTTTTTTCCTTTTCTTTTATATGTTAAAGTAAAGCTGCAAGCACCACAAACACACCATGCATAATTTATCCGTGCAGGCGCGACGAGCACGACGGCCGATGCCACTCGACTCTAAACATTCAGCATTCATCGTATGTGGTCGTTACAGGCGGGGGGCCAAAGTTGTTATTTTTTTTCGAGATTGACTTTTTGTTCGTTCGCTTAGGCAGATCGGGGACGAGATGAATGCAAGATCGATGTAGACAATTCGCCGCAGATCTTTGTGTCAGAGGCCAGCGATAATACAGATCAAATAGCGTCAACAAACAGCAGGGAGGATGCAAGCACCTGCATCACGGGACCTCCGCCGACCAAGATAGCTGGGCGATTGGATTCTACTGCTCTTCCACCTCCTTTTCCAGACGACGACAAGAACGACGACGAGGCGGGGTATATGCACACACGCTCTTTCAGCTCGCTTTTAAGTACGGACGCGGAGCCATCATTGGGCTTCACGCCGTTGAACAACCAGAGCAGATTCATCAGGGCCATCCGGATGGCCAAAAAGAAACGACGGGGCAGTATTGGCGAAGGCACGCTGCGACGCCAGAAGGCCATCTCTGTGCCCGTCGAGCCTAGGCTGACAAAGTCGTCCATCCACCCGCAACAGCACAGATACAGCAGCATCAGCACTCGACTCGAAGAAGAACAACCCATGTGGGACCCTCATATCGATGCCTTTGAAATCTTGCGGGCCAAGATCACGGGGATCACGCGGACGATGCAGGAGTTTCACGTCCAAGAGCTATTTCAAGACGAACTGTCCGAACGACGCGAGCGGAGGATGAGCACGTCGACCGAAAAGAAGAAATCCATGCTGGGCCACCGCCGCATCCGGTCTCATGGCACCGTTGAACTGATGATCCACAAGAGCGATGACGACAGCGATAGCGACGCACTCAACTCACCACCCCCGCCACCGCCGGCACCGATGGCCGACCAGACCCAGCGGCCTCAGCCAGACGTGTGGTCCCACCTGCGCACAGACGACGATTTCAAAGAGGACATGTTACTCAATCAAGAGCAGGAGTTGGTACCTCCGACCAGCCCGAATTTGACGGCCCTGTTTTTGACGACCAACTCGCTTATCAATTCCCGATTGGACGAGCTGTCCGAGACAGCGTCGATCGCGTCTTCGTGTGACTTGAATTCATCCACCGCGGAGTGGCGCTCCCAGTTTCTCGAGCTGGTGTCGTCCTGCATTACCCAGTCCGAGGGCCTCGAGTCGTTATCGACAGAGTTGCTCGGAACCGAGCGCCGAGTGCGCGAACTCTTGGTCCTGGACCAGACCGTCGAGGAGCAGTATAAGGAGCGTGAAAAGGCTTACGAGGAGCGGATACGCGAGTGTGAGGACGTTGCCAAGCAGCAGTTGCTCATGATCGACACCCTCGAGGAACTGACAGCTGACTTGGAGATGAAGATGGAGCAGCTAAAGTCACAACAGGAGGAGCTTGATGCGGAGGATGACTCGAGCGAAGAGTCCAACAGTGTCAACGAGGATTGGGATTTTCGACGCAGGGTGGCCGACATCATGGACGTCGAGACCAAGGACGATCTGGTGCATAAGATGCGTTGGCAAGTCGGTATGTTTGTCGGTGGTGGAGTGGGCACCGGTCATGTTATCCACACCTTCGAAGGACGGCTGCGTGGGATCGAAATGATGATTGCAGGCTCAGGCACAACCACGGAGGACGACTATTCCCAGCCAGTCAAAAGGGTATGTGAAAAGCCACGAGGTTGGCCATCCAATGTGCTCACGGTCACACATAGAACTCCACCTATCAATCACGCTCGATTCGTCACACCCAGTTTCATCATCATCATTATTTATTGCATTTATTACCAGAAGATCGCAAGCGCTTTCGCCTGATACCTCGTGCCCATTGGGTGCCCGATCAGCTGGCAGACCAATGCCAATTTGAACGCTCTGGAAGCCCCCGCTGCCCATCCCACTTCACCTTTTTCCAACGCAAACATCACTGCAGAAGGTAAAACTTCTATTTATACGTTGCCAGGTCCGCTACTAACATATGTTTGTATACCCAGATGCGGCTTGGTGGTCTGTCAACGTCATAGCTCGAACCGCCTTCCGCTGTTTGCCACGCCTGCCTCTCCCCCACAGTGGAGTCGTGTATGTGACAGATGCTTCTGCGACCTGATTATCGTTGCAGAGTGATGATATCCAAACCCTATACCTTATTACACCCCCCCCCCCACTTTTTACGTGTGAGAGAGTTCATCCCCCCATATTTTCTTCCTGTAAATAGTTATCCTCTTTGATCATTTTTGTATATGGAAATCCTCTATAAACGCCTAATTGAAACTCTTTTTCCAAAGGGACACGAGCCAAGTGAGCATACCAATGGAAAATCATATATTGCCTTTTTGAGAATGTCAAAGGAGGTCGTTTTTGTATAACAAGTTTAAACTCTCTTTTCAATAAAAAAATGTAGTAACGTTTGTGCAAATTGTGAGTGAAAGTGTGGTGTTGTTGTATGTACTGGTTTGTTTTTGCGTGCGTGTGTGTTTGTATACGTGAAGTAAGAAAAAATGCGTGGGTGAAGCATACGTAATTAAAAGCATGTAAATACATAAATTAAAAGAGGTATTTTGGTTTTACATGTCGTCCAAGAAGTCAAAGCCGCGACCAATACCCAATTTGGAGGTCGTTGCTGCGTCTCCAACGGCAGAAATGTCAATGTTGCCGTGTCCACGTTCAAAGTCATACACCATGACAAGCAATGGCGACGAGTCTTGTTGTGGTTGCTGCTGCTGTTGTTGTTGTTGTTGTTGTTGTTGCTGCTGATCTTTCTGTTCCCATGGCTGATCAAGGAACGTGGCTGTGGGTCCGTACTTTTCTTCGATATCTTCAAAAACCTACGAAGCAATTGATAAGCATACAAGGCATCGTAAACTGTAAATCTATAGTACCTGGACAATGCACAAGTTTCGGATGGCGATATCGACTTCCTCCCAGCTCTGGAGAGACCGAATGCCCTTCATGAAGGCATCAAAGAACTGGTTGACATAAACAAAGCTGTACATGTATTTGCCGTTGTTCAGCCACAAGGCTTGTTGGATTTCTTTTGACTCCAGAACGACGTTCCCAAACGAGTAGATTGTTGTTGTGCATTCGATCGTCTTGCGTTCCTTTGATTCAAAGAAACAGGTGTTGTTAAACACAAAATCAGAAATGTTGAGGTTCAGATCAAGTTTGGTCTGCAATGGTATATGTCAGTTATTTAATCAATCGAACCGAATAGAGCTCGTTTTTTCTTTTACCTTGGCTAGCAAAACGATAGTTGAGGGATCCTTGCTAACGATATCTGCAAGGGGCGGGCACTTTTGCTTTGCGATACAATCCGCCTCGACAGTGGAAAGGCAGTTGGGGTAGCAATGTTGCAGCAAAGCAAGGTTATGCGACACGGTGGTGGAAGGATCGTAAGGCAATGAATACTCCAGATAGAGGCACAGGTAATTTGGCCAGAGCGGGAAAGGAGGGCTTTCCAGTTCCTTGATCATGACAGATAAATCACCAGCCGACATTGCACGTTGCTGCTGCTGAACATTTTTTTTCTTAAACTGCATGCTGCGCTTTCGAGAAAGACTGCTGGACGAAGACGATGTCGATGAAGATGAAGAGTAGACTAGTGCGGGTTGTGAAGCTGTGCGCATGTTCATCTTTCGTTTTCTTGTATCATCCAAAGGGTTGATCAGTTTGGCGTCGTCCATCATTTCTTCATCCATAGCAGGATAAGGATCCACATTGGGTGCGTCAGCCATCACGAAAGGGTCGTTGAAGGCAAACGTATCTTCAAAGTCCATCATGCCGAAGGGTGAGGCGTCCATGACAGAAGACATTTGACCAGTGCTAGGTGTTTCTGTAAATGACGGAAGATAGTCTTGGACGCTACCAAACAGTGGATGATGAAGTGCAGGATCGTAGAGTTCTTTCATGTCTAACAAGACATTCTGCTGTTGCTGTTGCTGTGGTTGCGCCTGAATATCGGCGTTGTTGGGATACATCATGTCGAGCACATAGTCTGCTTGTGAAGGCGACGATGAGCTGCTCATGGATGAATCTTCACCCGACGATTCGTTCGTGGCATTGGTAACTAAGCCGCCTGTCATTCGATTGGCTTGGCGTCGCTGCTTTTGCACATAATTTTTGTTGGATTTTGAACGGTTGACTGTGTTTTGTTCATCATCCGCATCGGTAGCAGAGTCAGTCAGTAGTCGCATAACTACATAGAATAGATAATGAGTTCTTTTCCATAGTAGGTATAATGTAATAAACCGTACAGTGAGGATCGCCTTTGCGCGTATTTTTCAATACTTGAATATGCGACGACACTTGCTTCCGAGTACGGTTTTTACCCGTCTTGCGCAATATGAAATCAGAGATCAATTCATTGCGACCTTTTGAATGCATGGACATTAGAAACAAAGGGAACCAATAAAGTTGGAGGAAAATTTTACCACATGGTTTGCCGTTCACCAGGATCTTTCGTCGTCCCAATTTGGGAATAGTTTCCAGGGCCTCAACGAACGCGGATTCGACATCGGGTGGCCATACTTGCTAAATAAAGAGTTAATATGTATTTGAGCATATGACAAAAATGCTATCTATACCTCTTCCTTATCCTTGCCCTGAGTTGGCAATGGATTGGTAGGATCTTTCTTGTTGTACTGCCTAGGTCGCTTCTGGTCTTTCTTTTGACCATCGACGGAATTTAAACTCGACGATGGCATCGCGATGACTGCTGATGGCAGTTTGGATGAGAAAGTCGAAGCAGACGAGAGCGACGCCGCAGATGACGACGAGACAAGTCCATGCAAGCGTTGATGGTCGTTCATTGGTTGTGGCGAAGGTGTAGAGGATGGAGTCCTTTTGGGTGAATCCTTTTCAAAGAACATGTCCTGTGAACAAGCGAGCATAATTATGTATATTGATACGTGGTAATGTGTGTGTGTATGTGTATGTGTTTGTGTGATGTATCGAGTATATAAAAAGAGAAAGGAGCGATAATGTGTGTGTTATTGCTGGTTTTCTTTCTATAATCGTTCGTTAAAAGATAAAGAGTGTACGGAGAGAAAAAAAGAAGAGAGAGAAAGAGATGAAAGGAACGATAAGGGTAGTTTGACAAAGAAGAAAATGTTTGAGAAGGAAGGGAAAAATAAAGGCAGTTTGGAATAATATAGTAAAATATAGGCACAGGGGCATGTCGCCGTTAGCGTATCCTATATGCTTACTACTACGACAAAATAGCACACCTTGTCCGTTGGCACAGATGACTACATAATCATTCTGTACTATCTGTTTCCTCGTTTTTCCCTTACAACTACTGGATCCGTGGTTCCTTCGCCCTCTAATTACAACAATATTATTGTTTTTCGCAGGTTTGTAAAATCCCGGAATAATAATTGTATTTTTCACTAAATGTACGTTTTATCCACAATTGTATGTATTGCCGCTAGCTCGAGCCACTGGAACTATTCCCCGTTCATTACTACTCCCCGTAACGTAAAAAGAGTAAGTTCTTTTTTCTCTGTGTAAGTTCCCCCTACTATTATCTAATTAAAAGAAAGTGAGCCTGATATATATTGTATATACACTTTGCCTCCCCTTTTTTTTGTCAATACTTTAGTATAGATTTGAATCATGGCCGGCGTGGTTTGTAAGCTATAAAATCGTAAAAAGACGTGTCTGTAAGAAAAAAAAAGGGGGTTAAACGGTCTAGATGGAACCCGTGATGTGATTGCGGAATGGTATCGCTTTACACTTGGTTGTAAATGCAAAAACGAAAATACCCCTACTAGAACGATGACCCCAACCAATCCTTTTTTTATCCTCCAAACGATCGCTTTCTTTGTTACCCCGTTGACATATTAAAATCTTGGTGTGTAATAATGCAGGGACACATGCAAGGGCGATTTATATGTCTTTTTCATGAATTCCTGGGTTGTTTTGTTATCCTTCCCCTGCATTTCCTTCACACAAGCCCTCTCAAACGCAAGTGGCGCGCAAAAAGACGTAATATTACATCGGACGCAGGTTTTCGCATAAAATAAATAATCGGTTTAACCCGGGTATATTGGTTTTTTTGTATGACACACATCAGTATAGAATAATAAAGATCGAATTTTTGTTATTTTCTTTTTACAGCTGTGTAGGAGTGCTGCCGTAACTGTTAAGTCCCGCTCTTTGTTTGATGGCCCGAGCAACGTAGTGTCGTACTAGATTCAGTTGGTCTTCTCGTAAATCGTCCAAAAACTGATAAATCTCGTCACCCATCACTCCGTGAAACTCAACGATTGCTTCCACACAGGTTTTGCGCACGTGGATCATGGGATGATTGACACCCTGTAAGGAGATAAGTTATACGAACAAAAAAGAGTATTGTTCTTTGCGGAAAAACTAGAGAACAAACACTTGCCTTTAAAAACACATCGGCACCGCCCTGGGTGAGCCACTCGTCAACGAAGATTACATTTTCAACCTCCCTGACGCTCTTGGCCATATACGTAAATGCTGTACCGACAGGATGGTATCGTGAAATCTCATCGACAAATGAACTGGGCGAAAGAATGAGTCGATACACGAGGTAGGAGATCATGATCTCAAACACATTATGCGGGTCCATGATACTCAATAATGTATCCAAAGCATCTTCTGCGCCCGTGGACACCTAAATCAGTGTAAGTTAGCGTTATATGGATATATTTATATCCAAAACTTACGGTCGGGTCATTGTCTGCGCGCACCAAAAGTAACCGCTCAATCAATCGTGCCTCCAGCGACATGCCTTGATCATCGACCTTGCGTTCATAATACTTGAAAAGACCCGTTTGCGTTACAGCTAATTGTCGCACAAGTTCCAGCACCACAGAAATGGATACTGAGTTGTTTGACAGGTCCAAGTACAAGAGTACGCCTTGAATGAGCTCCACAAAATTCCCACCATCTTGGTTGGCACCTGCCCAAAGTTCACTCGATGCTTCGTTGGATCCACCTTGATCCCATGGCTGTATGATCGACGCTTCACGTGCAATGCGCGCCAACTTGCGGAATGCTGCATTATCCGCGGAATTGGACTTTAGCTTGTCTACCAGTGCATAGATTGTTGCTGTTTTGTCTCGGCCACCGCGACCGTTGATCATCGTTGGCATTGTTGTGTCTGTCCGCTTGTTTTCCTTGAATACTGCAAGTGGGTCGTTGACCTCCTTGGGTGCAAAGTAAGGCACATTCGATAATGTTTGGCGATGGATACGTCCTTGTCTGTTGGTGGAAATGGCAGTTGGCAACACCCTCGATGACGCAATAGTTGCTAATCCACTGGTTTCATTTGGTACATTAGGCGCGATGAGATCCGGTTGTCGAGCGAGATCTTGGAATGCTGTCATATTGGATTCCTGTTTTCCGTTCAGTTGTTTAGGAGGTAGGTCGTTAGGAAAGAGAGGATGTGAACGAAGGGCATCGTTGACAAACTGTACACTCGTTTTTTAGTACCTTTAGCTTTTAAATGAACTTCGTTGTTACTTACTGGTGCAGCGACAGGAAGTGTCAAGCCGTTCATATGCAACTGCTGATCAAATGGTTTGATCGCCGCATCAACAGAGCCCGTATATAAAGTTCGAGGGGGTTGGGGTTGTTCTTCCTTTGGATAGGGCAACAGGCTGGGTGGTGACACCTGACGAGGAGCTGGCTCGTCCTTTGGATAGGATAATGACGATACATGTGGCTCTTCCTTTGCATATGGCAATGGACTTGGTTGACGATGCTCTTCCTTTGGATAAGACAGAGGACTTGGTTGACGAGGTGGTTCCTCTTCCTTTGGATATGTAATTGGTGATAAATGAGGGCTTCGCTTAGGTTGTTGTACTGGACTTGTTTCGAAAGTGGGTGGGGGTGGTGATGGAGATGGCATATCGTGAGAAACTGGCTCTTGGGAATTATCATGGAGAATGTCATCATTGTCGTCGTTATGAGCATTGCCGTTGGTAGCCAGCAACGGTTGCTCATCCATGATTGCTGGATAAGATGGCTCATCAATATCGGAATCTGCTTTGTCAATAACCGGTTCATTAACAACCGGCTCATCAGCACGAGGTGTGAATTCTTCCTCTTCTTCTTGCACAGGAGCTACCTGGCACACATAGTCGGGAATAATCCGAATATGTATACCAAGTACGCGACCAATCTTGTTGACAGTGTTGGTGTCGTAAGTGGAAGCCACAGCCTCGAACAGTTTTTGATTGACCAGCCTGAGATGACCGACAAGCGATACCAACGGTGCATGAACAATCGAACCAGTAGAAGATGTGCTGATCAACGGCAACAGCTTTTCGAGATACCGCCGTACGTGCGCATCCGATTCAAACCATTGTGACACAACATTCTCGGGTGAACTTGGGTCGATCCACTCTGCTGCAGCTGGATCAGCCGTATCCTCGCTATTGCCATTGCTCGGATCCAACCCCAGCATTGGCAGCACAAGTTCATCCATCCATTCCAGATACCGGCTCGTTAATTTTCGACGATTGGCAGGATTGCGCATGGGATCCTTCTTGCTGCCTAGCAACGCCAGGGAAGGTTGCTTTTTGAGAGCGTTTCCAAACCCACCTACATCGGTCAAACCGGCATACAGTCGATCCGGCAGATCCGGTTCGTGTCGCCTGAGGAAATATTTGACCTTTTTCAAGGCATTGTTGGCATGTTCGAATTTGGCCAGATCATCATCCGTCTTGAGTGAGACGGCATCTGCTGAGGCATCGAGTATTAAACGAGGTACATATTCCTCGAAAGACACCAATTTTAGCATCACGCCTGCGACGGATTCCCAACTTGAAAGCGCTTCATATAATCGAGCATTGTCCTCTTGAAACATCTGCCACACAATCTCCTTGAGCTTTTCGCCATCCACCATCCCCTTGTTGCTTTCGATTTGAATGCCTGTCAAGTCGGGGTGTTTGGCGTTGAACGGATGGCCGGACAACTTTCGTGCCAGCATTTTCAAACCGTCGCATCGCATGGTCAGATCATCGTGGTTCAGCATACTGATAAGGCTTAGTTTACGTTTGGCGCTGATGGTGGATTTTTTCCGGGTCAGTCCGGGAACGCGGGTTTTCCTGGCTGGCGGCTGTGGAGGAGGCGATGTGGGCGGCATATATGAGCTGTGAAGATGCGAGGGAATAGGTGGAGGCGACCCGTAGCTTCTGAGTAAGTGCGGGGAGGTGCTACGGATCGAAGGGGACGATGCCCGTGGCGAGATGGATCGGGCCATGTTCTTGGGTATTTCATGCGGAATTGGATGCTCACTTGAGCCGGTGGAGCCGTTGGAGGCGCTGGATGAGGATGGGGAGACGGCCTCGTGGATGTCGGATATGTTGCGATGGGAGCCCATGGAGCTGGATGTGCGTAACGAGCTTGTGGAGTTTGTAGGGCTGTGGATGGTGCGGGTCTTGGCCAGGGCAGAGTTCTTTGACTTTTCCAGTTGTTTTCGCATCTGCGGTGGCAGCGATTTGAGCAGACTGGTTTAGAAAATAACATTAGACAGGCACTCCTCCCCTCTCTCGCCCTCCTTTGACATTTACGTTTCACCGCGGTCTTTCCAGTGCTCCCAAAATATCCAGAACGCCTCGCGACACACTTCGCGGACGGCGGGCGTTGCGTCATCCAGGCCCTTGCTTAGTATTTTAACAAGGAGGTCGGTGCCTCCTGTGCGATCCATCATTGCACGCGTGTGGTCTCGATGTGTATGAGCCTGCAGGATGGTCTTGGTATAGGTGACTGTGAACTGCCGCGCCTGGTTGTTCTTCTCGTTCATGGCGATCCAGAGCATGTTCATGACTTTATGGTGGTACGTTGCGTGGCGAAGGAACGTGGTGGTGGTCTTTAGCGATGCCGAGGCGATTACTTTTTTGGTGGTGGTGGCTAATTTGACCAGGCAGTCCACCAGCCTGTCATAGATATAAGTGTCGATTGATCTGCCCAAATAAAGACCGATTTCTGCCACCAGCGTCAGGGCGTTGAGTGCGAGCGACGTTCGAAGACTTTCAACCTACAAGGTTTCAATCAATCAACTGTTCCCAATTCCCATCAAATTAAGGGGTGCTGTTCTATTTTCCAAGATCCTTACAGCCTTGATAATGCCATCCACCATCTGTCGAACACCCAAAATCAGAGAATCATGGTATTTCTCATTAGCGTCCCCTCGCAGTATACCTCGGAGGCGCGTCACCGACTTGTCTCTGGCTTCCCAATTCTGTTCAGTCTCTCGGTCTCGGTACGCCGCTTGCATGCCAGCGAATTCCGCGTCCAATTCTTTGGCGCTGGAGAACTATAAAATGCTTGCATCATGAGTGAATTGCTCACGAGGGTCGTACAGTATTGGGGTAAAAAGTCGTTTCATATCTGGTTGCAATCGTCCCTATTCCCGACAGGCTGCATCACACCCCCTCCCTTCTATTGCATAGAAACCGTCTTCGAGAATAAAACGTATATATACCTGAACAGCTTCAATTTCGGGTTCTTTTTTGTCTCTTAATGTCATTGAAGCGAGTAATGTGGTATTTTTAGTGCCATGGACAAAAGGGAATGAAAAAGAGAAAGAGGAGGCCACTTCTCAATTTCGTGACTTAGGAACATAATAGTCCAGCTGATTTTAAAGAAGTGATGTACCAAGGAAACAACATCCTTTTATCGTATCCTGCTCTCACCTTCTTGCTTCCGGCGCGCTGGGCGTTATCTTATTTTCCGGGTAACTCGCTTTGCCTCAGTACCTTATTTTCGACCATGATCTGTAGCAAAATGTTGCTCTGTTGTCCAGGTAAACAGCTCCCTCCTTCTTATTCTCACTGGACCGGTTACTGGCACCCAAGATTTCGGTCATGCGATGTTTGTCGACTTCTGGATTCGGTCCGGTTATAAACGGATGAATGCTAAAGAGAAAATGGAATCAACGGGTCTAATTTCACATGTCTGGTTAATAAAATATAGCTTGGAAGCCATGGTGACTCACAGTATCGATAGAGAAACTGCTGCACGGTGTTACACTAGAATAAATTTTCAGAAAGAATTGGTCCATAAGCACAGTGAAGCAGTTCAAAACAGAATGTTGTATCCAGGAGCATATGTTCTTGGATAAACGCTCTCTTATTTTCTTTCCGAAACGCATGCACTTTTCGTAAGCCCGATCTGCATATTGGTGTTACCGAAAACTGATATTTTTGACATGAAAGCTATAAATATGCTTGGCGGGAAAAAAAAGAACTACGTCTTATCAACACCACTTTATGGGGATATCTCCATTGACTGCTCCTGTTGAAAAGCATTTGAAGGTTTAATCAAATGGCTCGTAGTACCCACTTCTTTCACGGGAAGTCCTGAATATTAGTCATTTCCTGATTAGCAATCAATGAAGAGATTGTATGACAGATAGTATAGTGAGAAATGCAGAGATTGATGATGGCTATATTGAGATTGATATGAAAAAGGTACATGCTAAAGAAAGTACATATGATTGCTTGTGTATGTGTGACAAAATGACTTGTGTGCTATGCTATCGTTAATGAACCTCCGCGTTCTCGTAGAATACGTTGAGCGATGGGCTTTTCATCGGGAGGTATAGGCGGTTCATTACGATTCGAGTCCTTCCGAACATTTAACCGTTGAAGAGATGGGATCCTTTGGATTAACGGTAATATGATTTTGCGTTCCACGTCAATCTCCAAATATATAAGGCCACATGCTCCGATTGTTGCAAACTGCAATATCCCCTCGGCTGTATGACGTCGTTGTCCGAGTACTTGCAAATAGTGTATCTGAGGACAATGTTCTGCTATTGCAGTTAGTACCTCATCGTCAACATAGATGAAACACTTGTCGTTTCCTCGTCGTAAACCCGTCGTGTCAATAATTTTGATAACTTCCAATAGTGGACATCGGGAAAAGAGTTTGGCCAGCACTTTGGTGACGGAGGGCTCATTGGAACTCAAGCCTGCAGAATACTCGGTCGATAGACGAATTTCGCGCAGTTGAAGCGTACTTTGTTGTGCCAATTTGTATAATGTGCTGGGGTTAATATGGTTACTCGCGTAATGCAGATGGAGTAGTTTGATGGATGATGACACCTTGTTGAATACCGAAACAATATCGTTTTGTGCACATTTAATCCTTCCACCGGTGAGCACCAGACGTCGAATGCCAACCTCAGACTGATTTTCCAGATACTCGCTAGTATCGATCTTGCTGACAACAGTAGCTGGCATGATTGCTTTGTCGCTGACAATCAGATTCAAAAGACGAGGACAATACTTGATGGCTTGGCGAATACAATGGCCTTGATGGATCGAACCTCCAGAGTCCAGAAATAAATGGACCAGATTGGGGCATCGTCGAAGTATACCGCTCAATCGACCCGTTTGAGAGCTACTGTGGTATGGTCGGTCTTGGTATTCGAAGCATAACTTTAAATACGTCAGTGATGAGAATGAGACACGCGGTACCACGACCTGGGTCCAAGTGGGCCGCTTGACGCCGAAATTCAACGGAGACACGGTCGTTCGCGAAAACGATACATGGCTGAAATTCGAACACGCTTCCAGAATTGGATTGATTACTTTGTCATGGAAGATGCGGCAATCGACGAATTCCACTCGTGTTGCTGGTGGGCTTGTTGATCGTAATACACGAACCAACAGGTCAAGATCTTTTTCCGATATGTATAGTTTTCGGAAGTCTGTTTGTTGTTGTTACAACCTGTTTGTTTTGTTATACAAAAAAAGTATCAACTTACATAATTTTTGTGTATGTTGTTTATCCAAATGGGTCAGAAACACGAGCATATCGCGCATCAGACCAGGATCCATCGGACCGACCAATCGGAACTCCTGAACCTGCCGACGAAGTGGGGTCTTCTTGCTCACTTGCGGTAGTTCAACGGAAAGCTGTCGCCAAAATTCGGGCCAGTCCAGTATAAAATTGCACCACCCTTGACAGACGCCTGTACAGCGCAAAAGGTCTCGAAATTCCAGCATTCCAAATATAATACATAAAATGTCATAGGGGAGCAGCTGACGGAATCCCGGAGTGTGCTGAGTGAGGCTTGCCATTATATCATGGGCCTCCTTCTCCAGCTCAGCATACCGAGGATCGTCGGATGTGACAGCTCGTAGGCCTTGCTCATATATACTTAGTGCAGTATAGAGGTTGTTTTGCCGTTTGTAGATCTGCCCTGAATCAAGGTAACCTTTGGCACACGTAGGTGATTGGCGAACTAATTTTTGAGCCATCATCAGTTCTGATTTGTACGATGGCTTTTTGTCGACATGGGGTAAAAGGGTGGAAATGATGGTATGCTTAAGAGTCATGGATATGCAGGAGAAGACAGAGGGAATTGCAATTATTTTTTGAAAGGAAAAAAGTTAAATATAAAACAAGGCCCCAAAAGCTTCTTTTTCGGTGTATCAGGTTCCCGTGGTACAGGAGAATATTTGTTCGTCATCCGTATGCGAACTCTTGATGTTTAATTCGGTGACACTATCAAATGGCAGTACATTTTGTATCCTATCTTTTTTTTCCTGTAGTGCTTACGGAAAGGCAGTTACCGGAGATGAAACCACTGTAACATGTAAACAGGTTTTGTGAATAGTTGCGACGCGACATCGTGACTGTAGGAGAATAGGAGTTTCGTATAAACGTACGTATTTTTTTCATAGAGATGCAGCGGACCGGGAGAGATGATCACAGCTCCTCCGAATCGTATTTGAAAAAATCGAGACCATCGAGTTCGTATCACATGTTTAAAATATCGTGCACTGCTTTTGTCGCTATTTAAATTGATTCCGCTCATCATGGCAAGTGGTTAATTTGCGCCCTACACATCTATATATAATTTGCCACGTTTTCCAATGGCATATATTATTGAGCTTAGCAATGGCGGTCTCAAAAAGTAACTATGATAATTCGTATCATGATTGTTTTTAATTACCAATGTACTTTTTTACGGTTCGTCGTAGTTACGGATTGTATCCCAGACGTTTATGCAGCTCGTGTTATGGCTGTTTTCGATTTGACAGGTTCCGCTCATGACAATTTATAAATATAAAATTTGCTCAGGTACAATTGAAATATTTGCAGTATCAAAAGGGGACGGACAGATCCTTTGAGACTCTTGATATATTTTAGAGTATAAGACAAAAAAGAAAAAGATAAAAAAAGATGGGTTACAACGAACGAGGTACCCAATGAAGGTACTTATATCTTGGTATGAATGAGAGCACGGTTATGTCAGATTGGGATATACCGATTGAGGAAAGGAATATAGGTGCCCCATCGTACTAATGAGTATTGCCTCGCCATCTCGGTTGCAGCAAACTCCTTTACATTCGTTGTTGGACTGCTTTATACGGAGGCCTATTCTCAACTACGATCGAAACTTATTTATAGCTGTAATTTACGCATATTTACTTACTATTAAAGAAAGAATGCTAAACTTGATATACTTCGGTTTACTGCTGTTGAAAGGAAGCACGAAAATATACATTCACTCTTTAGGATCGCTTGTTTTGTAATTGCTACCAAAAATTCTCAAAGGAAGCAAATTGATCTAGATCAGGACCTAAATGCATATGAAACTCACCTGCTTTTGTATACCTTATACTTTATACAATCTCGTTAGCAGCGATATATATCCGCGCGGTGTTTCATAAAGCAATTAAGGCGCATCCATCGGTTAATGCGTTGACACACTAAGTGTTTCATAACATATCTTCAGAGTACTACAGATTATGTACTTGTACATTAATTTGACATTAAATCACACATTTTATCAACTTACAAAATATTGCGCAATTAATGACTATTTTGCAAATATATACATGTCTCAATTTTTTTTAAAAGTGCAAAAATTGGCTGCTCTTCCTTTTAGACTGGTGACTTTTACGCTTGGTCTTCCTTGTTCTTGTACATCAAGTTGATCAAATGAATCTACATTTCCAATTGCATGTAGCACGGCATCATCTCGACTATAATCGAAAAATACGGTTGTCACTGGTTCCATGGTTGAAAATCCCTGATCTGGATGTGTAGAGCTTGCTGTTTGTGTTGACAGATATTCGGGCATGGGTTTTAATTTTAATGCTGCATTTTCCTTGTTGGCACGATTACTGTTATAAAAGTAAATAATTATTCGTACTGATATATCAAAGTATCAAAGGAAAGCAATACTTCTCGAAGAATACTAACCTAAATATTACCAATATCTCAGCACATAGAATAGTGATTGGAGCCATAAGAATGTATGGAATAGAAATGATAGTTACTGCCATTGAGTTGGACATAAGCTGATCACGGACCGTACTGTACAATAGGACACATATAGATAGTACCCAAAGACAGATAACGAGACTAGTTGCCATCACTTGTATTTTAAGGATGCCAGATTGAATGGATGCATATTCTGGAGTACGCCGAGACCTCTGGTGATGTTTCTTCAAGATATTTACCAAACGCACTGCAGCATAAAGAATACCGCTTCCAATCGAAAAAGCACCAAGAAACCAAAACCCGTGTGCTAACCGAACCAAAAACTCTGCCTTGTCAAGATGTTTTTCTGCTATTACCCCAGCAGCAATTGTCATTGGCACACAGAGTACAAAAGGAAGAAAGATTCCGATAATGCCAATCATATCAACAATCACTGGCGGTGGAAGCCAACCCGAAATAGAGTGAGTCTACAGAATCAAAACTTCTTTTTAGCTCCAAAGTTAGCATGCTTAGGTACGGCGAAAACGGACTTCCGATATAGTTTGTGAAATACCAATAAGGTATAATGTGATAGCTGTTAGACCGAAAGGCCAGGGTAGATCAAAACTACCTATACAATATACATAGCAAATGATTAGATACTCAATCCTGATGTGGCAGAGAAATCACTGGGAAATTTACATATTCGACCAATCCAATTTTCAGGAAAAGAGTCCAGAAGAAAAACCATAATATTAGCAAAACGACCTGTATATGAAACACATTTTTTTATTATAAACTACTGCACTAATGCTTTGTGGCTGACTTACCAATACTAAATATCAGAAAAGATACGAGCATGGAATCGATAGGTTTTGGTCGTAAAAATCCAGATCCAGGTATACTGGGATTCCATAAAGTATGCCCTTTTATCACTAATCTGTAAAATATTAGTGGGACTCCTATTTTATAGCATCAGTGACTTTCCTGGCGAACGTCATTTAGCATACCAAAACCTACCAATTACAATTGCTAATCCAGTGAACACAATGGACACAATGTTGATGTACCATAATGCCGTAGTTTCTTCGCATCCTGATATCGTCATTCGCCAATCGCAATGACACAGCCCTTCATTATTACAATGGCGACCCAAAACTCTATGGCTGAGATCTTCCATTCTTATTCCAAAAGATAACCCCCGGTATTAAGTAGCTCCCACGAAAAGGAGATAGACGTACGCCAATTCAATCATACGTGTAGTACAAAAAGCTGTCGTTTTGTAACGTATCACTGTATCTAGGACAAACGCGATTGGCGCGCCAAAGTAAAATGTAGCATTGTCAGCATGCATAGGTTGTTACGCGTAGTAACTGCTATCTTACCAAGACAGACCACTGTTCATGAACGCTCAAAGGATCCATTTTTTCATTTAAGTCACATGAATGTGCTTCACTTCAAATATAGCAAGTGGGACACGTATCACAATCCAAACACTTTTGTGACTCCAGAAATGAAAACACTCTCAGGCTGGCTGCATTTCTTTTGAAGTCGTATTTCCTATGTACACCTAATCTGTTGATCCTTTTCGGTAAGTTTCAATGGAACCATTTTATATAACCTACTGGAAGCTTTGCCGACCATAATTCAAATTTGACCGAGGTACTATACGTACCTACATACGTGATATACTTCACAGAACGCTGAGTGCTCACAATGGCTACTACATTATGTGATTTAAGTACTGACGTCAAATCACAGGGTAAAATAAATAAACGAGATCCGTCCAATCACTGGATAAGCGTAAAAAAGGTACGCAAGTGATAGCTACAGCCACTTTTGTCGAGACATCGAGCGGCATGCTTTACCTGATGTGTATGTAGAAGCGAATTACAGAGGAACCAATGGCACACCCAGCGATTTTGGTAGATGGTCGAACCAGAGACTGAGTAAAATGTTCTATTCCTTAGAAGCGAGCTATACATTATAGATGCGTCTGTACTCATCCAGTGATTGGGCTTACATGATTAAATGTATTTTATACAAAAGAAAAGCATGTAGCAATGGTGTTTATATCTTTGTTATAACAGTAAATGGATGAAGGTGTCTTGAAAAAATATGAAAGTATCAGATATAATCATGTTTTTGGCTCATCAAGCCATTCAAGCGCTTTATTTTATTACAAAAAGTAGTAGAAACAGGGGCTTAAATTACGTAGAAAATCTAAGCAGATTATTTTTAGGCATGGTCGGTGAGATCAAAACCGTAAAATGAAAGTTGGTAACTTTTCCAAGCTGATCATAGCGATACAAAAGCGTATCAGGCCGATAAATGCATTTTAAGTAGATTGGCCTTAAAGGATCATATAAAGTTGCCTAAAAGTAAAAAGCATGAATTTTTACGTTCGTCGTGTTGAGTAAGCAGCGGAATTCATTAGATATCCTTGAACATTTTTACTGACTTGGTCAGCGATTGGTTGAGCTCCGCGGTATATAGGTATGTTTTGAGGAGAAATTGTAGGTATATCTAGTGACGGTAACGACTTGAAGTATTAGAAGAAGAGAAAAAAGTCTACTCGGAAGAAGTACACCTTTTGCCATAATAGTATTTGTGCTGCATTGGTGTATGTAAATGTTTATTCTGACCATTTCAGTAGGTGATCCAAAATACGCACTTTATGAAACCGTTGAGTTCGTGTCTCTAGCGCAATCTAGGGCCGAGTTACGACTGGGAACACATAGCGCTGTGCTAAACAAATATCGGCCAAAATACATTTACAGTGGAAGAGTCCAGAGGTGAATAGCATACAAAATGAAATGCTAGAGCAGGAAGAACACATAAAACGAAAAGATACGAAAGTGCGAAAAGTCGAGAAACCAAAAGTTAGTGCCTTGGGAAATCATCTTAAAAAGTTTTTTCGGCTGAATAGAAACTGATCCAGCGAATAAATTTCAATTATGTATTAGCATATTTGTAGAGAATTTAACTGTAAATTCAATGGTGTTAACAGCTAGTCGGATTAGCGAGGGAGGAAGGAGTTCTTTAGAGAAGTTTAATTTTTGTCTTTTGCTAAGATAAGGAAAAATTGTCTTTTGTAATAGGTAGTCCCAGTAAGGAGCAATACGGGACAGCTTATTTTGCATTGATAGCGTAATTTAGGACTGAGATTTGGTAAAAAAAAAAAAAAAAAGGCAGGCGTTGGATATAATTGGCCAAAAAGTAGGGTCTGGAAACAGCAAATTTGAAGATTATTGGAAATGGAAAGCATTATGTAAAAAGTACCTCGGGAGTGGACACCGGGAGGCAAGCTACTATAAAATCGAAAATTATAGGAGGGGTAGCGCGATATTTATTGACTTTGGTCCGATATAATGCACTGATGCGTTTGTAGAAAACTTCGACACAGATTCGATAATGTTATCAGAAGATGGTACAAACGGTGCTAGAAAAGTCTACATAGAAGTCATACCTTTTTATGCCTCTTTGCATTTAAACGACATATAATAAGAATAGTATCAAGTGAAGGCTCTTTTAGCCTAGCTATGTGGTATGAACTCCATACTACGAGGGATCTGAATGGGACCCTTATTGGTGTACGCTTTTGGGATGACATTTGTCAGTGGATGACCTTCCTTCCTCTTGATGAATCTTCTGATCAAGAGGTTCGTTGACTTTAATTGTATTCAAGAGAGTCCGATTCGAGTGTCATGAATTAGGATCGCTGTAAATATATCCATAGATGCGAATTGTTGATCCGTATCTAGACGCACTATGTAAATTTATGACGACCGCTCTGTTACACAAAACTGCCCCTATTCTTCTGATACCTACTTCTCGATTCAGCATGTTGCAGTGGTGTTTTTCACACGAGACTTGTGTATCACAGAACGTTGTTGCTTCTGTGAAGACGGGACAAGCGTTTAATTGAAACTATTTGTCGCATGTGCAACGCATCGCTAAAAGCTACATCCTTTGAAGGTTAAATTAATGCAACATTGCTCTTTTCTGTCACTCAACAACTTATCCTTTCTAAACAACAATATTTAAATAATTATAACAAGAGACATAGGTATTTTTTAAGCTCCTTACCTAAGGTAAGGCATGTGCAACAGTTACATGAATTGACACATGAGGTACCTATCACCAGGATCAACCAGCAGGTGATGAAAATAGAGTTTTGGATATTTTTAAAGCCACGTTGAAGTAGTGGACTCAAAGCGAGAAACGTTGGGTTCGTTGATTGTTTGAGCCGTACGGTCTGCCCCTTCACGTCTGGAATAACTGTTTCTTTTGTGAGCTGTAGAGCCAAAGAACCTGTCGACTGTTGTATAATGTTGTACAAACAACTTATTTAGTATTTACTTCGCCACAAGCAATTCTCAAACATAGCGAATGAACAGGAAGGGTATTAATCAGCAAAGTCATACGTTGGTTGAGTCCATATGAAGTGACGTGAATTAACATTTAGGAATGAACAAGCTCGTGGTGATCTTTGGGTCCATGCAAAGGCTACGGGCGGACTACTATATGAAATAACTAGCTGCTAGTTATTGTATCTTTCTACTGTTGGCGTGATAGCAACTGAGTTTGGAAGTTCCTTTGTTTATCGTATGTAACTTGTCTCTCTTATTTTATATGGCAGAATTACGCTCTCATAGAAATAATAAAACTATTTGCCATCGCAGGTATCTGAGCCGTTTTTTATTGTAAATATAAGCCAGTAAAGTTGATAATAGAAGCATTGATAACGAGTATGCTTATCATATAATGTTAAATCGATAATCTTTGCTTATTCATATGAGCCCAGCTCAGCGACGTCGTCGTCTTGAATTTTTGTACGATGCCTATGTTAAAAAACCCCATTGAGAAAGAGCAGTTGATTAGGTGTGTTTGACAGAATGTCTCTTGACAATATCGCGTACAGATACTCATTTTTTGGACATATTGCATGAGCAGCTGTCAGATATAATCCAACAGCTGATGGTTCCAAAGAAGAGAAACACTTTTGCTTTTTTTGGTAGTGAACTATCTGCATCCTCCGAGTGTCGGCCGAACCAAGGTACAAACGGAATTAAGAGTTAACTGTATAGATACTAGTACTTGAAAGAGAAGTGGAGCCTAGTTGGGTTGACATTCGTGCTATTTCATTTCTGTGAGAATACACTCCTCAACGCCTACTTGATTGCAAGCTTAACAAAGGAATGCACCAAGCGTGTAAATTTCCTCGTCATAAAGCATACTCATTACCATAATAATTGATATATACAAATCTTACACGGACATTAAGCAATGAATATTTTGTAGAGTAATCTAAATTTCAAGGACCTGCACCTCTTCCCCACGGGTCATAATCGAAATTGCCGTGGTGGCACGACTGATCGGGGCTCTGGACCTCCGACCATTATTATGCACGCCGGCGATCCATAAAATTAAGGCAAAAGTGCCGGTTGCTTTGAAGTATAGCAGTATTGTACTGCTATTATTACGCTTTTTTCCGCGGATGTACAATATATCAGTGCAGCGAAATTTAAACACCACTGCATTGTTCGTGTACCAATTCCGAGCAGTGGAAGCGACTTCGTTTGGTACATGATGAGCCACCTACGAATCACGCCAACAGCATGAGCTATATCCCAAAGATAGCAATAGCAAAGTCGAACAATTTTTTGGCACGAAAGCGTCACTTTTACTAACAGCACTCAGCTCTTTGGTGGTATTGTGGCAATTACCGTGGCCTACCAAGCCTGCGAGAAGCGACCCAGTCAAAAACACGCGATGTTGCCTAGACACCGATCCAATATTGTATTTCTAATGAAATATTACCTCATCACCATATCATCCCACGCGGTTGCTGCAATACTAGTGATCGGTACACAGGTAGCCCTAATGGAATATGGTAAGAGACCACAATTGTAATAACGTCACTTCTTCCAAAAATGTTTCAGACTGCCCCATTTATAGTGGCCGGCTGCATGAAAAAGGGATGCTTTTTGCGCCCTTTCCCAACAACTCACCCCAATGAACAGATTCCCAGCCTCATTGCCACCAGACATTGTTTTCGACATTCTCTCCTACATTGACCAGAGGGACTGCGTTGAATGTCTGCGCGTGTGCCGCACTTGGTATTCCGAGATCCCACTTTACGCCACCGATCTTTGGAAGCGGATCGCGATCTCGCCCGAGTCATGGAAACGAACCAACACTTGCCTGATACGCTGCCTTGGACCTCATGTTACCGGAGTATCTATTCGCAGTATGAATATAGGCAGCGTACTGAGCAAGCTCAAGGAGAACAATTGTGACATTACGCAGCTTGGTATGTACCTTCTTTTACGTGCTTAAAAGCATGCGCTGACTATTTCCGATTCAGAAATTGTAAATCGCATTGCACCCTTGAGCCAGCGCATTCAAGACGGCAGCAAGTTCCTTTCCACTATCCATCCTTTCAACGACGTTCTGAGAAGACTGTGCATCACGGACCACTTTACGGATTTATCTGTGCCGGAGGTGCTACGCCGATTTCCGAGCCTTACTCATCTGACCCTATTGTTTAACCATCGGTTACATGGTCATCTCTCTGGGCCTATGAAAGTCAATCCCGGCCCTGGGAACAGTTCTCACAACCTTGTGTACCTTCACCTGGACGCCGTACTTCATTTCGATGACCGGATCATTCCGCCTCTAAGCCATTGCGCCAAGCTCAAGGTCCTAATTTTGTCAAACGATGGCATCGATACTGTCCGTACCCCCACCAACCTCAATACCATTTTCCAGCTGTGTCCTCGTTTGAGTCACCTGGCATGGAATGATTACCACCTCCCAGATATTGATGTGGATCCCTTAGTGAAGGGTGAATGGAATACAGTCTTAGCAAGGACGCCCAAAAGTAGCGACGGCCAGGATGGTGCGATTCGGGAGCTCTTATTCCGTGGTGATATCAGTGGTGTCGCTACCATGAGCTCCATACTCGCAAAGTCGTCAAACGAGCTCGAGCGCCTAGAGCTTGCCTTCAAGGCCATATCTGAGACTCCTGAAGGGAACATTCTGTCGCATCTAAACTTCCCCCGATTGAAAACATTGGTTCTCGAAAGTCTGAAGATGGAGGCGAGGGAATGGATCACCTTTCTCTCAGGCTGCAAGGATATGGAGAGTCTTGCCCTGACAATGTCTAAGGAAGACATACATATGGACACCATGTGTGAAATCATTGGCTCGTTGCAGCAGCTTCGATCCGTGAAACTTGACCGAATAGCCGAGCCAAGAAGCATCCACCGAGAAGACATATGGAACAACATTACGGTCCTTTCAAGAAGCCGACTTCAAAATCTAGAGCTCAACGGCCTATCACTTATGGACAGTGGATTATTGGACTTGTGCGATATACCAACCTTAAAAGAACTGTCCCTGTCGATAATGCCGGATATCAGTCACATTAGCCACGAAGGACTACTTACATTTGCTGGCAAATTGAAAGCCAGGAGAAGCCGACTGGCGACCCTAAAACTTTCGTTTTTTGTAAATCTGGATGATACTGTTCTCGAGCGATTCGCACAACTCGAGAACTTATCCCTACTCGTCGTTATATGCAGCTTCCAAATCACCAACGCAGGAGTGAAGACGTTTGTTACTAGCCCTTGCAATACTGGCATGAAGAAAATGGATACCCGACACTGCTCTTCAATCTCTAGACCGGGGCTCTGGACTGCAGACATGTACTAACAACCTTCGTATTACTATTTATATATATTGTATCGCTTTGTGCAATTGGACTCATTGCACCACAGAAAACTTATGGGCGGTTTAATAAAGTACGTATCAAGATTGCCTTCATTTTACGACGCAGGGTCCAAACGGGAAAAAATGGTCATGTGCTTATGAAACGCGTGTAACCAGCCACAAGATAATTTTTTGCGTTTGACCTTCTGCATATGCTTACACATATGCTTCCGTAGTTTCAAAAATCAAGTCTCGTTACACTGCAGCCGAGCTGAAATGCTCTGAAGAAATTGACTACAAGGATGCAACACAGCAGCATGAGCTACCGATTCCTTCGTAGGATGGGGTGACAAATTACATTTATCAGTTTAAAGGATTCCTCTCGATGGAAGAAATATACAAGCAACTAGTCAACTCAAGAGCCATGAGCGGACAAGGTCAGTATGTTTTACGCGCTAAGCTAGAAAAGGAATTACAGCTCCAGATGTTTGTTCCACACGATATCTGGTGCTCCATATATCAACGCCTTGAGCTTCGTGACCTTCCGCGGTGTGCAGGTGTTTCCAAGACATGGTCATATATCCCAACCTGACATATTGTTTCTGAATTCTATTGGCCTGATATACGAAGAAATATGACTTCCCCGGACGCTAAAGCATTTCTATCGGTAGAAGGAACTTGATGCTGAACAATAGGGGTGGAAGATCAAAAATTCAACTGCCCAATGTTTTATACTAGGTTTCAGACAGAGTGAACGGTATCTGTAAGCGTATGCTCGATTATGTGTATATTGAATTTCATTAGCAGAGTATTAATGATGCTATTGATGTGCGCCATCAATTGGTCGGTCATGATGTATCTAGTAAATTGGCAGATAACGGTGCATGAGATTTCCGTAGTTTCGAACCAGCGTTATACTACTACTGTGGATCCATCAATCTTAGAAGTGCTTCTCTGTCTTTCTACCTACGATGTCCAAATCCGAAAGCAATACTGAGCTCGATTATAGTACTGATACTGGTGTCCCATCTATCACTGTAAAAAATCCTAGTGTAACATAAAATTATACAAAGTCTTGTGTCGTATCCTGACATACCAGTCATCTATTGTCTACATACCTTTCCATCTCAGCCTTTGTTACATCCGTTCCTTTATTTCGACATCAACAACCGCACAGTTATCTATTGGCCTGTTCACTGACTTGTGCGTGAGTCAGAGACCTTGATCTGGGTTCAGACTTCAAGAAGGACCATTCACGTTAACTCAGTCTCTGCATGATTATCCGCTCCTTCGTAATAAGGCAGTATGGTCCTTAGGGATTACGGCGATAACACGGATTCGGCTCTGATAGAAAAGCATTCACCTTCTCCGTCCCGACTCATCGTCATTATAAATAGAGAGTAGTTTTCTTCAATAAAATATAATCTTATTTTGGTCTCGCCATTCTAAAGCCTTTCCTCGTTGAAGCGATACCACATCTTGTAAAATCCTGTGTAAACTGCCATTTTACAAGAAATCTTTTTACAGTTTATAGACCGACCAGCAGTTTTACAGACATGGATAGCAAGATACTATGTTCAAACCATCCCTACGTATTTCTCACTGCTTTACCTGAACGTTTTCGATGGCTACCATTGTCAACCACTGTATAATATCTTCTTATCTGCGGTAGTACCTAAGCCAAGAAATTCTTACATCGAAGTCGCACTGGTGCCGGAGAGCATACCCTCGCTACAGTGCATTTACATACACAACACGATACCAAATTTAGTATAGAACTTGATTCTGACAACAACGCAATATCCATTGAGATGATACTTATGGACGAACGCAATGGAAAGGTAGACAATGATCGTTTGTTGAATGGTATATGTGAATAGAAATGGTCAAGATAAATCTGTAAAATGCTTTAGCGTCAAAAAGGCTAAGTATTTCACCAATTTAAAAAAAAAATACGCATGTGCACTATAGATTCATTGGCATTTATGCTTACGAAGAGGAGCAAGACCTTATTTAAACATCATCTGATTGATGGGATTCAGTTGATTTAAAAGTGTGGTCGTGAGTATCGTTCCCGGTATTATTTCTCACGATATCAAGTTATTGCTTGATTCCTTACCGATATATGCTGACTTTATTCATTGCAATAACATGGTATGTCATATACAGATTACTAAAAACCGATACGTCCAAACGAATGAGCGTTCAACCATAGAGTACGAAACAGCGATCATGTGACCAATTTTGCATGACAAAATCATCTTACCATGAGGATCATATTTCAACTTTTTCACGTATTACATCTTTTCTACACCATACGTGTGTAACTTTATTGGATCGTACGATGCTATTGTCCAGGAATCGCCGTTGTCCAAGCATCAGACTCTTACCTGTAAGGTTATCCTAAAATACGAATACAACACCACCACGGAAGGATAACCAAGTTATTTATTGACCATCCAATTTCGTAATAAGCCATACGACTTTTTATAAATTACAAAATGCTACAGAGTATAGCAAAACTAGCTATCAATGACGAAAAGTCATGACCGGAAAAAGCTCAACATAGCGAACGAAGACAAGTCTATAGCACACCACATCAGCAAACGGATACTTGGCTTCTGGAAAAAATTACCATGAACAAGGTCTATATGTGACAGCATTGGACGTATATCAATGCGTTCTATGTAATGTACTGCAATATAACCCCAAACACCCTCAACTACAACAAGAAGTACAGCAAGTTTCAGTCATACTCTCGGAAATTCAGCATAATCTTTACACGATTTCATACGATGTCTGTGAATTGGTTTTCCGATACCTTGAGATCAAGGACAAATGGCGATGTGCCATACTTTGCAAACAATTGTGTACTATTATTGGAAACTTGCCAAAGTTCTGGGTTCAATTTATCCAACTGGTGCAAACCAGCCGACCAGGGAGAATCTACGGATTACCTCCTGTCACGCCAGGAGACTTTGTTCTTGATATGTCTCATTACTACACTTCGGACGATGAGATACTTCCGTTTCTGGGATATTGGAATGATCATAGCATCAGAAAATTATGTAAATTTGACTCTTTCTTGGAAAAAGTTCAACCGCTAACAAATGCTTTAAAGTTATCCAACAATTGTTTGCTTTTGATGCGAATTCAAGTTTGGTGATACCAGTGATACATTCAATGATCATATTGCTAAAACAAGTGGAATTTCTTGGGTACAAATTTCATGCTTCCGCCTCGCTTAATGGCCTTCGGGTTCTCGCTCCACTTTGGAACATCTGTCAATTATGTCCAAGTCAGCGGAAACCGAGTCAATGCTAATCAAGCCAATATTATCGCCAGAATACGAAACCTAATCAACCGAAATATCGATATAGCGTAACTGCTCAATGCTGTTTTCTTCCCATAAAATCATCCAGATTACGTTTTACAAACAGCGAAGAAGGAAAACATCGAATCGTCGACATTGGGTCATACTACAGCATTGTGCGCCAATGTCCATCCTTGGAGCAATCGTTTTTAGGAATCGGTGGGCTTCCATATCAGGGCCACTGCACTTAACTTCCTGCTACTCAAATCGGCCGTCATGACAAGCACAGGCGTGTTGGAGCTTCCTAAAGATGTAACGATTCGACTTGACGAAGGAGAACCGGTTCGGTCATCGTTGGAAGGACCCCATACATTTATGTGTCCTGTTCTATTTGGGGAGAACTGTACAAAGCCTTGGAACTTCTCTACACGAACTGTCATGGCGCGTTACTTGGTTGCGTTGCGAAATCGGTTACTACAGATTACCACGTCTTCGGGAATTACACTTCATAGTTGTAGAAGAAGAATCTCGTATGTTTTCAGATCGTATCGAACGACCACATACTATATCAACATTGGAAGCACTTTTCTCGGGGTTGCCCATCGCTTAAAGTGATAGAGATCAGATACATCTACAGTGGATCGATGCTTTCAAAACACTTTACAACGCGTGACACTTTTCCGCTACCTGACGGAGCGGTACTCATGGCCATTGCAAAAGGATGTCCATTACTTCCCCAATTGAAGATTACCAGGCAATATCATTGCACATCCGATATATTACATGAGCTTGATGTGACTGGAAGCTCCAAACTCATCTGTCTGGAAGTCGATATGGAGCAACGGAATATACCCACACTTCTAGACAAGCTTGCTGCTTTACAAGTACTGCATCTTCGCAACGATCACATGAGTCAAGTAGATCCATTGCCTCGAGCTGATGATGCGATCATCCGGCGTGTCCTTCATGGCCGACGGGATTTCCTCACAATGGTATTTGAGTATACTACACATGCTTGGTCGTTCAATGCTATCTAGCATATTTAATAGCTATGAAGATCTTGTTTCAATATTACTTGTACGTATTAAGGGAAAAGATTGTGCTAAAGATTAAGCGTTTGTTCGACTAGTGATTGATCGAGTGATTGTTCAGCACTTGATCATCAGGAAAAGTATCTACGATAATTCCCGTATATCAATATAACGTTGATGAAGCACTACCGAAAGCATCTCACAGCAGCACAGCGGATCGATTGGCGCACGTTCATCCAATACTAAGCCTACCTACGATCCTTTCCATTTAAAGAGTTACCATTTACTGCGATCTACTCAGCAGAAATACCATACCGAGTATAGCATACGAATTCATACTCATGGCCATGCGCTTTACCATAGCGGTACGAATCCTATTTCATGGAGAAAGATGATTACAGCGCTCCAAAATATTTTTAGAAGTTTTCAGCAAACAAATATTCCCTTCGGTATCTGTGATTAGGCGCAGGCATTGTGCGTTTCAAGGGCCCAAGTTCTGAAACCTTGGCCAGCAAAGTGGAGGGGTTCATCGAGTGCATACAGGAATTAAATCGTGAAGCAATGTCCGAAAGTTAAATGGGCAAATGTCAGCAAGAGTTAATCGTGGGCAAGTGTTTTAGAGTATGTGTCTTCTCACAAGTAACTGAGCTGCATACAATATGCACAAGTTTCAAGTTTTAAAGCCGGCTTGGGTTGAGGCAAGCCGCGCAGCCACTGTCAATCTGTTTTAGGAAAGTGTAGGATGATGCATTGCGTAACATCTTGACCGTGCGTTGGGAAGGAAAAAGCCCCGCTGAAATCCATGTCTCAACAAATAGGCGCTGACATGTGAACATGTCTGATCCTATTATAGATATTTGCCTATTAATGCAAACGAAAACAGTGACGCCCATCAATCCGATGATCTAAATGATTTGCAGGGGAAGGAAGTGTATACGTTTGCTGCTTGGCAAAGCGGTTGCTATCCATAGAAACAAACTTTGCCACCAAATATGGTTACACTTGCAAATGTGGTGCAGTCGATAAGCTACATGAGTTTTTTACTGCGAATATATGATCTAGACTAAGCCCATTGCACATTAATCTACAAATTGCGATAAAATGTATGGCGACCCGAGGTTGGGTAAAAGAAACGTGGCGATAATGTATCGAACAGCTGTGCTACCAGAAATTAATAAACTTGTTGGAAGGACGAATTTAATAAAAATCACGGAATGAGTTGGCAAATATTCTCACGATGCGCTACGTTGCATATTCGTTCATCCAGCATGCCAGCGCTCGTAATTATAGGCACACATTTGCTTGGCTTGCATCAAGAGAAAGAGAAGCGACTTGTGAGGTTAGGGTCGTCACAGATGTGTTTGGTACCAATATATCACACATGAAAGTGACGCAGTCTGATCCATAAACAAGGGTAACCCGATCAGAAAAACAAATGAATTAAAAATGATCATCATTGTTGAAAAAAAGCCAGAATATTCATCAAGTGATGAAACATACACGGTCGGGATCGTATAGTATACGAACATTTTGGAAGGGGTGGTGGGATCAGATCAGAAAAGTTATGATCAACCCACTTTCTCCCCCCTTCCTAATCCTTTCGTCTCCTTCAGGAAGCGGCGGACACCGCCACGAAAGAGAGTTGTGTGAGTGTGTTGTTTGACGCCACCCTCATGCATATCTCTCACTCAATGCGCGTGCCTGCTGATCCGAAGTCGAGAAATCGGGTGACTCCCAATTTGGGTGTTGGTGGCCATCAGCCGATTATTGCAGTTCGGATAAAAATAGCATGCGACTTGGAGTTGAGTATGTGTATGCGCGCAATGGAAGAAAATGTTGGATATAGGAGAGGTGGCTATACTTTTTTCTAACACGGAGTACGTTGCCTTTTTGTTGGTTAGTCCAACAAAGGAGAGGGTGAGTGAGAAAAAAAATTGACGGCAACAGGTCCCAGACAAGTGAGCGACAATATCTACCTTTCCTATTGGCCGCCTTTTCTCGTACCACACCCATCCCCTTTGTTGACGGGTCGTACCACCCATAGGACAAAGAGAGGAAAGGAAGAAAGGATCGCGTGAGCCAGGTGACGTCTATTATCTGCCCCCTCGCCTTCTTGCTTAACTTTGCAGCCCCAAACAAGGCTGCTCCTCTGGTACAGTAACCTAATATGGAGTTGCAACTGTGGGAGAACACTCAAGTGTGTTTTTTTTTCATCCCCCGTCAACTTATATAGATCCTTTCATCTTTCGTCTCTTTTCTTCTTTTCCTTTGTTGTCATCTTTTTTTTACCCCTCGCTTGCTATACACGATGGCTGATTTCATCTGCCTTGCAGTGGCATCACAATACCCTGAACATACCGCCGAGCCCGCATCGTCGTCCTCGTTTCGCTTGAACGCTTCTTCCCTTTTGGGCCGCCGCCAATCCAAATGCTCCGAGATGCAGCATACTGTAGACGAGAATGTCTCGATGCACGTCCGCATCGTCCCCAGCATAGACAATCCACGACGTTCTCTTATCTTTGATGTTGTGGATCGACAGCTCAAAGCTGGCACCGTGGTCAAGATTGGCCGGTTTACGGATCGATCCATTACCAACAACCACATTTCCTTCAAGAGCAAAGTCGTTTCGCGGACTCACTGCGAAATCTGGCTTGATGCTGAAGATGGCAAGGTAATTGTATTTTATCAGCAGATCACACGCTGAAGGTGCTCATGTGTTTTGATATGAAAATATAGCTTTATATTCGGGATACTAAATCATCTTCAGGCACATTTGTCAATCACAGTCGATTAAGTGGTGCAAATCAAGAAAGCCGTCCCGTAGAAATCCATGATGGAGACATTGTTCAACTGGGAGTAGACTATCAAGGCGGCGTGGAGGAAATGTACCGAGCAGTCAAGATGCGCTTTGAACTGAATCGCCGCCCCCAGCAGCTGTTCAATTCATCCACATTCAAGCAACTTGTCCAGAAAGAGGAGGATGAGGATCACGGACATAGCGTTGACGAATGCTGCATCTGCTTGTACGCCATGGCTCCTTTCCAGGCACTTTTCGTGGCCCCTTGCTGCCATACCTATCACTTCAAATGCATCAGACCCCTTCTGGAAAGCTACCCTGGCTTTCAGTGCCCGCTCTGTCGCACGTATTCCGATCTGGAAGCCAGCGTCGAGGAAGTTACATCGGATGATCCACAACCTACCGACACAACACCTGTTCAACAGCACGACGAAGAAGAAGCTAGATCAGGAGATCCATCATATCATCCAGACCCCTTGGATACCACCCTTGTGCTTTCACCCTCAAACCTGTCGGGAATCCTGTCAAACCCGTCGTCGCCATCAGGTAATTGATCACTCTATTTTGCGGGAGATGATTCGCAAGGAGGATATATAGTTTAACAATCATATGTTTTTTTATTATTATTAAGGTCAACAAGAGGAACAACATCAAGTAGCGGAAGGTCCACGTCCGGAAGGAACGACGACACGTAGAAACTCGGAACATCAACGAAGAAACACAGCCACCAACTTTGTCGACAAGTTGAAAATGGCATTTTCATCATCTGAAAAGAAAGAAAAGCATCAGCAACAACGACGTCGATCCACGATAAGACCATTGTCGTATCCGAATCTTTGGCGACGGGACGATTCGGAGAACGAAGAAGATGAATCTGATGATCGGCCGCAGGCAGCTGGATCATCTCCTTCGTCATCATCGTGTGCTTCACCGTCATCCAGCCCTCCTCACCCATCCGCCGGTCTTTTAACACGCACGCTATCCGCCCAGTCCAGCAGTAGTCCTCCTCATCTTGCCGATATTGCTGAAGAATCAACTACCGAATTATCAAGGCCTGTTACCATGAATTAGTCTTTTTCCCCCCTTTCACTGTATTATATTATCATCTCGTTATCTCACATTGCCCCTCCCTTCACAAACTCCCTTTTTTTCTTTCTTTCTCGATATGCTGTAATTACTCTGCTCACACATTTTTTTCTGTGCCGATTAACATTGTCCACAAGAAAATAATAATAATCTCTCGTTCTTCCTTTTTTGATAATGCTTTCTCTATTTAGTAGGATGTATTATGTACAATTTTTGTGTAATGTATGAGAGGGGGTATGCAAAATCACGTCTTTTTCTTTTTCCTTTGCCGTGTAGTTGGTCCTGCTGTTAGACTATCCGCACTGGTGATAGCAAACTCGCTAGCATGGTCGTAGGTGCGCTTCATTGGCTTCTTTGGCTTTTCCTTTTTGTTGTTCATGCCTGGCATTCGTTCCTGCTTGGCATCCTTTTTCTTCTTTCCTTTGCTGGTTTCCTGGAGCTTGGATGGTGCCTCACGTAACGCAAATGACTTTGCCATATGACCTAGGTGGAGCTTCCTGACATGGAAGATATGCTTTTCTGCAGCAGCGTGCGTTGCATAGGCTCGCATGCTGGACCAATAAGCTTTGCGCGCCAACAAGACATTCTACCCACACCAACATTACATGAGGTCATGCATCTTTTGCATGTGTATCAAACTTTACCTCTTCATTCTGCAAAACATATTGCTCCATCTTGTTTTGAAGGTCCTGCGCTGGTGTTTGGTAATCCGCCTTGGGTGAAAGCGACGATAAGATGTTCTCGAAGGTGACTGGTTCGGGATAAAGCGCTTGTGCCTTCAGAATGTCCAGATACTCCATTTCGCTGGGAAGGAGAAACAGCGCTGCACTACCTGCCTTTCCCAGACGGGCTGTGCGACCCACACGATGCACATAATCTTTCAGGTCGGTGGGAGGATCATACTGGATAATGCGGTCCACGTCAGGCATATCCAAACCGCGTGCAGCAACATCTGTACATAACAGGACGCCCGATGACGTCTGGCTGAACTGGGTATATGACTGTGTACGTGCTTTTTGATCCAGCTCACCATGCAATCGGAACACAGGGACATCGCCCAACAAATGGCTCATCAAGTATCCCAAGTCCATCTCGTCAACATCCATCTTTTTCTTCTCGTCAACCTTGCCCATGATCTTGTTCAAAGCCTTGCTCATCACCTTATCTTCATCGTTATCGTCATCATCGTCCTTGTCGTCGTCCTCCTGTTGTTGTTTGCCCGCATTGCCAAATAGGGTGTAATGGAAATCCACAGAGTCACAGCAGGATAAAAATACAATGACCTTGCTTGTCTTGGCTCGTTTACGTTGCGCATCCCAAAAACAGGAACGAATCAACGTCGCAAGTGTAACAAGTCGCAGTTTGGCGGGTGTAATAGTGTATGTCTGCTTCAACTGGTTGGGCGTTGAATACTTTTCCGTTGTTGTCTTGTCCTCCATTGTTTCGTCAGTGCCGCTGATAAATACCGGACGATCCAATGCCACGCCCGCCAAATGCTTGACATCGTCTCGAAGCGTTGCAGAGCATAGCACCGTTTGTCGCTTGCTGGGCCAAAACTTGGTCTTAAGCGCGGCTTCGAACTTGGGCTCGGGTGCTTGCTTTGTACGTTCATCGATGATCTTCATAATCTTGGTCAGCGTCTCTTCGAATCCAAGATCCAACAAGCGATCGGCTTCGTCGAGGATAAGCCAACGTAACTGACGAACATTGAAACTTTGAGTGTTCTCCAAATGATCCAACAAACGACCGGGAGTGCTGACAAGCACATTCACACCTTTGCGCAGTCGAGCCTTTTCCTTGTTTTTGTTTTCACCACCAATCAGCATGCCCGGAACGATCCAGTGCAACCGACGCACGTCTTGCGATCTAGGCACGTTCACCAGCTTGGATAAGACTTGAGTGACTTGCTGAGCCAATTCACGGGTAGGCGTCAAAACGATGGCCACCGTTCCAATGGAACGATCACCAAATCCAGCATAGTCACTGGTCACAGTCGATGCTTGCAACAATCGGTTTACGACCGGCAATAAATACGTCAACGTCTTGCCTGAACCTGTTTCGGCTTGAACGACAGCATCCACGTCGTGATCCGGGATAGTTGCGTTGAGTACAGTACGCGAAGGTCCCAGCAGTGTTGGAATGGCCTTTCTTTGAACATTCGTAGGTGCTTCGACACTTAATTTGTTGCCGAGAAGAGTGCAGAGATCTGTCTCGATGCCCAAACCCGTGAACGTTGTGCTGTCTGCAACAGGTGCGTTGCTGGGAATGTCGCTCACTTTCTTTTTGTTTTTCGTCAATGGCTGTCTGATCTCGGGGTTGGACGTAAAGATCGACGAAAGAACTTGGTTTCTTCCATGAACAAGTTTGTTCTGGATCGATGATTGTTGATCTTGTTGCTGATCGCTGTTCGACTTTTCTACAGGCTTTGCGATTGCTGGCTTTGCAACGACTGGCTTTGCAACAACCGATTTTGCAATAACCGGTTTCGATGTTGTCGAGGCAACAGACTTCTTCTTGCGAAACGCGACGCTGGCCTTCTTGACATTTGGCTTGCCAAAGTTGATCAGCAACCCGTCGTCTTCCTCTGCCATTACGGAAAAAGTTGATCTAGGGAAAAAGAGTTGTTTGTGAAGAAAATTTTGATTTTTTTTTTAATATGCGCTTGAGATGCATGTATCCAATGCCATGGTAACCTATTACTATGGAAACATGCTTAGAGATAGGTATATAGTTATGCTCTTGTCCGCTTATTTATGATGAGTTGGCAGTATTTCGATCATTGTACTCTGCATAAACCTCGGTATTTCCTAGTCCAAACATTTTTTTTGACAGCAACTACACCTTTTTCATAGACCATGTCCGGTTTCGTAGCCAGTAGTGCCCCTGATTCTTCCAATGGAATTGAAGCCAATTACAATGACACCCATCGACTCTTTTTACAAACCATGTTATCGCATCGGATACTTACGGAAGATCAAGCTCAAGATCTTTATGACAAGATTTGCCAACTAACAAACAGTACGTCGCTTACAATGTTTTCTTGATCGACCATTCAAACTTACTTTAAAAGTCGAGCGCGAGGATTATGTCGAATTCATTTCTACCATCAATCATGAAATCAGTGACATTGACATGACATTGCGAAGAGCACGCGACGAACGCGATGGATCAGCAATTATTGCTTTGGTATGATTTCACCGTGACGATAACAAACGCGAACTAATAGCGTGTGGTTTCCAGGTCAATACAAAAGAGGACGAGGTGGCACAGATAGCAACGACATATACTCCAAGCGAAATCACGTATTTCCGTCAAATGGTAAGCCAACCGTGCTGATAAACAAAAAAGGAGACTGACTTGCTGCGATAGCTTGAATTAGCAGTGATGGCAGATGATGAGAAGTACGCGGTTGGCTCCATGGTAGCATTACGGTTAGGCCAACAAATGAAGCCTCCGATTTCACAAAAGGATACACAAACATTGATTGATCGACTGGCAGAAGATGGTTGGATCTGTCTTACGCCTGATGGTTCATCCTATACCATCGATTCCAGAGGTGTCCTAGAGCTTCGGGATTATTTGCGTGAACAATACGGCGACGTTATCAGAAACTGTGATTTCTGCAAGGAGATTATCATGATGGGTGAACGATGTGAACGCCAGAACTGCCCCGTCCGTATCCACCGGCATTGTGCCGATGCTCACTTCCGGGACGGCCAGATGCAGTGTCCCACCTGTTCTTCTAGCTGGTCCAGAGGTAATACTTTTGGACTCGGTTTACCATTGTAAAATTTTGATGTGGTTGTTTTTTATATAAAAAGAAAAAGAGAGAGGGAGAGAGAAAGCCATATGTTCTACTGTCTTACGTATTCACGCACGTAACTATCGACACTCGCTCGTACATCCATGTTGGGAATGAGTCCATCCAGTCCGTTTGGAATTTGCTTTTGACAGTCCTGGCATGAAAAGTCGTTTTCTAGCAGAAATCCTCGGATGCATTCGTCGCAAAAACTTGCACCGCAGCATGGTGTAATAGTCGCTTCACGAAACAAGCCTTCGCATATCGGGCATTGGAGATGGGACGGCACCGGGATTTGGTCAAAGAGGTCAAGTAGATCACCAGCTGTTGCTGTACCCAAGTTGATGGTTGCGGCGGATTTAGCAACATGTTTGTCCCATGTTGATCTAAGGTTATTATCATACGTTAATGTCCGCAGATAATATATGAGCAAGCACTTACGAATCTGCTTGAGCCACCACGAGATCACCCTTGGGGGTCACCATAAGACCTCCTGTGCCTGACTTGACGGCATTCTTGGGCTCTTCAATGACTTTGAGGAAGCTTCTTGGAATACCGGTTGTCCGCTTTATCCTTGGATGTTTGTCGAACTCTTTGTCGCCGTTGGTAGGACACTGGTTTATATAATGACCTGCAAATCCCGATAGATTAACGCCTGCGCAGTCCGGGGACATGAGGGTTACCTTTTTGACCGCAGCGATAACAGACATAGGTTGGAGGAGGTATACGTTGGGGTTGCTGCTGAGGTTGCTGGCCATTTTCTCCAGTGTTGTCACCGGCGGGGGCACCTCGTTGGCTGCTATGGTAGCCACCTCGACCACGTCGCCATTCGCTTCCCCGGGGCTGAAATGGAATGTATTGTTGTCTGTATAGTGGAACGTGTGTGAGACGTGTTCAACATAGTGGCAAGCTGCTGATGGATTTCTTTTGCGAGACAACAAAAAGGTACACGTTGACATGAAAGGGTATAAACAGAAAGTGTATTATTTTTTCTTCTCACATAATCAAAGAAAAAAATGAAACAGATGACACACCACGCACGCACGCACGCTCTCTCGCTCTTCTCTAATCTTTGTCGCGGAAAAAGTAAAACGAAGAAAAAGAAACTTACTCTGCGAGTTTTTCTTGCATGGCGCCCCATTGATCCGTGGTTTGCTGAAACATGGCCTGAATACGCGCTTCTTCTGAATCATCGCTCGGTGCTGGTGCCGCGTTTTGTGCTTCCTCTTGCTGTTGCTGTTGCTGTTTCCGGTATTGAGGTGCGTTCAACACCATGTTTCGACCACCCGACCCACCGCCAGACCCAAACCGCTCAGCCGCCGGTCCCGGTGGCCCCTTCATCATACCCATTCCACTGGATCCCATTCCTTTGCCATCCGCAGGCAACGCCCCTAATACGTAACGTTGTGCTGTTCCTTTACCGGGTCGCGATGCTGGTAATCGACGTACTATAATCGACGTATTTCTAGGTACAACAAAGACATCATCCTTGTACTCTAACGTGCACACAAAAAAGGTTGGACAATGGTTACCCATCTAATGGCGTTTGCTTTCTACCTTCATCGGTTTGAGCATTATAAATGGCCAGATCGAAATCAGTTCCTTTGCCTAGCTTCTTGGCTCGAATGATTTCACGTTTGACATCAAATACAGTGGCGCCGGGTCCGTCAAATGTAAACACATCATAATCGGAATCTTTGGCTGCTTTAAATTTGTAATATATAACTGACATTGCGAAAAAGAGGTGTGCGTGTGTGTGATAGAACTTGCACCTGCAGAAAAAATTATTTTTTTGCGTGGGTTTTCCCAATTTACTACCGCCCAGAGAGCTATTCAGTTTTCGTCTTGCCATCCTCCAACATGTATCCAAACAGCCATCCTGGACCTGTGAACGATAACGTGAGCATCACTCCCGCAAGGTGTTGCCGCTGAATAGGATCCATCTCCCACACCTGCTCGATAAGCAGTGGCGTTGCGAATCGAAACTGGACATGGAGAAGCAATATCAGCGCATTCACCAGCAGCGTTCGTCGGTCTTTGGCGGCGTACGCTGTACATGCAACACATAGCAGCCCTTCCACGAAGAACGTGAATTCCGGATACGTTCCATACAATCCTGTACCGCCAATGACATGTTTGCTGAAAGGATCCAGGACTATATCCGCGTTATGCACCAACCAATCCAGGAAAAAATGGGAAAGTGATGCAATGAAGCCAGGAAAGCCGAATCCTGCGCCGTAAATAGAAGAGAGCAAGAGCACGCCGAGTAAACTATGTGTATAGTCGCAGTATATGTCGACACCCATTAGTCCGCCATTGGGATTTTTGACAATTCCTTCCAATCCAAAGTATGCAACAATCCCATGCACAATGTCCGGAAACACAACGCCAAAACTAAAGACGTAAGGTGAGAACGAGGGATAGCTTCGTTGGAGAACAGTGGTAAGCGCAAAGTGTCCAGCGTACATGACGATAAAGGCACAAAGAAAACATCTCTCTTTTACCGTAACTATGGCTTTTATCGTCGCCACACCATAAACACGTGAAAGCCTATCTTGTAAAGCGTTCTCTTTATTCTAAAAGTAATCAAAAGCTATTCAGCCTTCTTGTACTTGCTACGATCGGCACGGTCCAACGCGTATCCCATCAATAGCCCTGGAAGCAGAAATAAAGCGGTAACGATAACACTTGTTAATCGTTGACGGGTGATATCATCTTGAGACAAGATGTACGCATACAGTTGTGGGACTGTTGAAGGAGCCATGAGATGGGAAACGAAAACTGCAATGCTTGCTCCAAGTGACCAAGCATCTTTGGGAGCGTAAATACCCGCTGCGAGACATAGGAGACCTTCCAAGACAAACGATCCGGTAGGATAGCTATCCCACAAGCCAGTACCACCGACAACTATCTTGCTAAATGGATCGAAAAACAGATCCGATGTATGCACGATCCAATCGGTAACAAAATGAGACCATGCCGCGATAAATCCTGGAATCAATGACCCTGTGGCATATCCGTATACAGTAGAAAGCAAGAGTGACCCAACCAAGCTATGTGTGTAATCGCATCGAAGTCCAACATTGCCAAGAGGACCATGTGGGACATCTTGGCGTTTATAGAACCCTTCCAATCCGTTCCAGGCAAGTAAGCCAAATGCAATATCTAAAAATCCCACACCCACACATAGTATGTAGGGAGATGTGGTAGGAAACCATTGTCGAAAGACAAGAGCTAGTGAGAAATGACCAGAGTACATGATTATTGTGAGAAAGAGTGCGGATATAGTAAAAAAAAATGGGTTATTGGAAGTTTGTTTTATCATTATTTGGCCACTTTATATGAACAGTTTTCCTTCTTCCGTTTTGAGTATTGTCAGCTGCCCAAGCTGCAACGAATGCCGAGCCTTTAATCGGCACAATTTACGTCCGGCGCAGCACGATGATTACTGCATTAGGTTGAAGAAATGCGTACGAGATGGGAGAAACAGGAAAGAATGACTCACCCATGCCATTAATAAAATTACGCGAAAGCTACGGCTGCGCGTTCTGTTTCCATTTAATCCAAGTAGGTTAACAGCTTTCTTATATCTACTCATTATCTATAGAGAATAGTTTGTGATATGGTACATAGAGACAACATTAATGCTTCATATATATGCACCAAGTGATTTGTGTCACTATATTACGATGGAAAATGATCTGCCAAGCACAACTACACACGTACTCTCCAAAACAGATATTTGCCCAGACTTGGCTGATCTGGCATGCTCATCTTGGAAGAAATTCGCCATATTCAGAAAAAAAAGGACACACTGTATCGTATAGGAGAATTAGTCGAATCTCGGCAGTCAAAGGCACAGTAGCATCTATTCACTTGAAAACGAACGCGTTCCATGAAAAATTTTGGTAACGCGGCTGTTTCTACATTTTTAACGTTTCTGGCACTTGTATGTTTTCTTCGAAAACTATCTCACAATGCCATCCACAACATACCTCGACCGTGCGTATTAGAATAGGATCGATCCATACGTGAGCCTGACATGGCTTTAAAGGAGGAAGATCAGTAAAAACATATATGAGATATATTGCTTATAATGTAAATAAATTATATTCTTGCTTTATTCGAAAAAAATATAACTATTCAATGGGCTGAAATGTTTGACGAGTCGCACGATGTAAAACATAAGTCATTAACAATGCTGGGAGAATGAGCATGAGTGGGAGCAAGGCGGTTGTCACGTACCCGTGTGTTGTTTCATCCAAGGACAACATAAATTCGTACGCTTGATTATTAGAAGAGGGAGAAGTGAGATGTAAAAGGAGCATCGCAATGCTTGTTCCTAGCGTCCAAGGATCTTTGGGCGAGTAGGTGACCCGTCCCGAGTATCAGTAGAGTTTCCAAGACAAACGCGCCAGTACGAGTCTTATCCCATAACCCTGCACCACCGACAACCAACTTGGTACACGGATTCAGATACATATCCGACCGATGGACAAACCAATCCAAGACAAAGTGTGGCCATGATGCAATGAATCCAGGCATCAACTATCCAGTAGCATATCCGTACAAGCCAGGAAGTAACCCAACCAATCTATGAGTGTAATCGCATCATAAACCGATAGTACCATAAGGGATGGAAGGAACATCCACCTTGTAAAGTCCTTCTAAGCCGGTCCAGGCAACCAGGTCAGATATGATGTCCCAAATCCCACACCTATACATAATATATAGGGTGAACTAGACGGAGACTATTTATGCAGGATAAGCGCAAAGCCAAAATGGCCAGAAAACATGGTTGTGGTGAGAAAAAAAAGCACTGTGCGCGTTTACATTGACGTTGAGAATGGCTTATAAATACATGTTTTGTCTTGATCGAATTTTTTTGGTACATTGGCTCCTTTTCAGATGTAACAGCTGACCTAGGTTACAATGTATATCAAAATTTGGGCCTACTGTTATGTACCATAGTTTCCCCGCGCAGCCAAATGATTTCCCAGAAAAGGTGTACAAGATACGTACGTAGCATATGACTCAATTATTCCTATCTCTGTAGGATAATATGAACGCCGTGGCTGCGCGCTTTGCATATTAACAAAAGATGAGTTTTAATATTTATCAAATGTGATGCACGAGAACAATAGCAATGTTATTGGTACATAGGATGACTAGTTCAAGTTACTACTGTAGTGGAAGATGGGCTATACCTGCCGACCAAATGGTGCAATTACTTGAGGATATTTTGCCCAGCCTCAGATCGAATTTCGACAGTGGTAGTAGTATACTTATTTACAAAAAGGGTCGCCATGGGGTAAAAAGGATTATATTATACCTTACAGAAACCAACTAACGTGTGAAGCGCTACTAGCATTTATTTTCTTTAGCTCGTCTCTTTTTTGCTGTAATTATTGCTTGTAAGTGCATTGGAATTGACTGTTTGACTTTTTTTTCACTTCCTCCCAACAAAATTAGTAGTTACATTATACATGTCAAGCGTGGATGTTGGAAGGTACAAAGCTCCATTGTGTCATCAAATCGTCACGCTTAAAGTTGCTGTATGCTATACCCGGAGATGTCTTTGGGTAGTGACAAAAAGATTGATGCAATGGTTGAAAAAGGAAAAACTGGTGTTTGAAAGGGATAACATAGTGCTTGCTCTTAACACTCAAAGATCCTTGGTGCGTAGATGATGATTACTTCGGCAGACCGTCAACCTTTACAGATGAAATGTTCTTGATGCATAGAATGCGAAATTCCTAAAGATCTCAAAATCTTCCATAAAAGGAATAAAATCTAACTTTTCAGCTATGGCTGGGTGAAACCTACCTCGCAACCAAACAATGAATTCGCTACGTGCGACCATGAAAGAACACTAGATCACGGGATTCTCATCATGCGTGTTGTACAGCAACAGTAACTGACATCTGTGTTCTGTAAATTCTCTCTTTCACCCCTTTTACTAGTCCTTGCATACCTTACTATTCCTGCAAATATTCATTGTATCTCTGTATGGTCGGGCCTCTCCTTATGCAAGGTCAAGCATCCTTGCATCAACATTTGTGCTTTTCCATTTTAGTTTCAAACGGCTCGGAAAATGCCGTCTGTTCTGTCCGTTACACTTTCCAAAAGTTCGGGACATCATCTTGCATTACTTTTTTCCTATCAAGCCCAACACTCATTTTCCTACGTAATATAAGGTTCCGAGTCGCATAATCATCGGAAAAGGTGTTCAATTTATTTCATTTCTTCCCCCACAGCTAACGTACCTGGAGGTTACCAAATTTTACTATAGTATCAGCACTAGCCATAAGCAGTAAATAATATAGTATTTTTCAAAATACTTGGACACGTCTTGTCCAACCATGCAAGTGCTGTCTGGAATGATGTGTATGAATACCATAGCTTTTTCTCGAGGGGTACAATTCATCCTTCCCCTCAAAAAAAAACATTGATAAAAGTTCTTAAGAATATCCATTTATTTACATAAAGTACAGAAATAAACATAAGAAAGTGAATTACTCGATAGCTTGGTGAGAGCGACGCCTTGCGCGGGTCAAAGACCATCCCATCAGTACACCAGGAAGCAAGAACATGCTCAGACCGAGGATAGGGGTCAAATAACGACGAGTGGATTCATCGAGACCCAGGATATACTCGTACAAGTCAGGGGTAGAGTTTGGGGAAGTAACTTGGGAAAGGAAAAGAAGAATGCTTGTTCCCAATGTCCAAGGATCCTTTGGTGCGTAGAGACCAGCTCCCAAACATAAAAGAGTTTCCAGGGCAAAGGCTCCAGTAGGAGATTTATCCCACAATCCGGCACCTCCCACAACCAATTGGGTAATTGGATCCAAGAACATATCCGATCGATGGACAATCCAATCCAAGATGAAGTGAGACCAGGATGCAACAAATCCAGGTACCAAAGCGCCTGTAGCATAGCCGTACGCGCCAGAAATTAAGAGCGATCCTACCAAACTATGGCTGAATGGGCAGTGAAGTCCAATGGTTCCATACGGACTGGGAGGAACGTCAGGGCGATAGAATCCTTCGTAACCGGTAACGGCAACGACACCGAAGACAACATCCATAACGCCAACACCGACGCTAATAATGTATGGTGAAGTGTTTGGAAACTTCTTGCACAAGATAAGAGCCAATGCGTAATGTCCGTTATACATGTTTGTACAGAGAGAAAAGATAAATAACAATTGTTGGATCGTCACTTATTATCAAGAAGAACTATTTATATGAGCGTTCGTATTTGTCATCCTATGGATTATATTTATCGGCAGGTCACCTGATCGCTTACTAATATAGTGTCGAGAACCCTTTGGGATACGCAATTTTGGCGTTCCGAGAAATGTCTGTCGCAAATATTCGCAAACCATCAATTTAAGCTTTTGCCACTGCTGCATTGGCTTTACAATCGACCTACAATACACTACTGCCTGCTAATAGTAGCTCAATTTAGTGAAAAACGCCATTTTCGGAACTTGGTTTCGACCAATATCCTACAGCTGCAGCCGTCGGTTACGAAGTAATTTTTTCCTTCCACTTCTATTACAAAACGTGCGATAACGTTGCGGTTTGTTTATGTTACGAATATGCTCTTGTATGGTAAATAATGACTTTGCTGTGTAGCAGATTACCAGCGAGAAAGATTTCTCTGCAGCAAAAAGCGGTCTCTGGGTATACTATAGTGGTACTGAAGCACACACACAATGCATTGCGACGTAGTTGTTAGATGCACTATCTCATGTTTGTAATTAAATCATGTTCTTGCAATATATATTTATCATGTAAACGTCGCTGCTTTGGAAAGTCGACAGAGATATGTCAACTACTAGTACAATTAGCTAGAAACTATGTACTACGCTTGTTAACATAATTAGCGTATCATGTCCAACTGATTCCCTTTTATACTCTATATGTGTTTGCTGTCGCAAGTTCATTATGTCTGTTTAAATTTCTGCCATTGCCTTATCCACACAGCCGCCAGTCCTCCTCATCCAACCAGCAGTAAATTATGATACAGATATTCGCTTCAGGCAGTGGTTCTTCATCGTTGCGGCGGATGACGACGCTATCTAGTGTAAAACTGCAAATTCGAAAACTTTTGCGCGAGTCTAAAAAAAAGCTATATAACAGTTTCAACTCATACGTACCGCACGGGGGCGACCTAAGATCTATAGGAGCAGGTCCAATATCTCCCAGCAATAAATTATAACTTTTGAACTAACAGTTTTAACTTTATGTTGCAACCCGATATCTGATCTGTACAACGCCAGCGTCAAGTACAGGACATTCCCGCGCGATAAACAAATTCCCTATATGGATTAAAATAACTTTTTGTACTTGAGTGCGCAATGAGAGGTGGTTCTGACTTGCAATCTTGTATTAAAATACTCTTTTTATTTAGTAAACGTTAGCATCATACAGTCATTAGCTCCTTTGCGGCATTCTTTAGGCAATTGCAGCTCATTTTTTTGGTAGTACTACTCTCTTTACCTTAGCACCAGGTTAGATATCATCTGTAGACTCTTTACACCTCTGGTTACTTGTGCCCTTGAAGTAATTTGATATGTAAGAATGGCGTCAAGCGCAAGAGACAGTGCGAGAAGGAGGATAAACGCAAGAAAATTTATGTCATACAAAATATGAATGACAGATCAATCGGAATCACGAAACAGCAGGGAAATACAGTAGTAGATGTGCTACTTTTCTTTAAAAAAAATCGGCCATATAAACTCGAACCAACATGAAGGAGGTTCCAAGAAATTGCATCGACAAACCGACGTTCTTGATCGCCTAGGGGAATATGTTTTGTATAGACCGAGCAGAAACATTTGTCGCAATGTAATTGTCACGGGTCTTGTTCAGGGACAACAAACCGAGCAATTTGAGTTAAACGCATGTGGGAACAGGAGCAACCGACTAGTAAGAGCAACAAATACTCAAGCACTGAGGATGCTTTGGCTTGGGTGGCAAAGAAGGGATCAAGAAAATTAAGCGGAGAAAACTTATTTCGACCTTGTTCTCCTTTACCACGTGAACACTATCCGTTCATCGCAGGCTTCTAGCATCAAATGATGTGCATTGGTATACAAAAAACAGTATCAATAAAAAGAAGCAAGCACTGTTGTGCCACAGTTATTTTCTGTACTATTCAAAATTGCAAAAGCACAGAGCTTCTGGTATATATTACCATGCTGTATCGATATTCAATTCCTTGACCACGCATAAAAAACGCATGTTCAACAGCCAGGCAGCGCTTTTCGAAAAAAAATGAGGCCCGAAAAAAATGTAGGAAAACTATGGCTTTTCGTGGTGTCTATATGAAAAAAAAAGAACCTCACATGCGTGACAGGGCAAAACCACTGAAGTTCAAGAAACAGATGGTAGGTGTATGTCCAGAAGCAAAAAATTTTACCTGATATATCGATAATAAACAGGAACCCACAGGTGGTATAATGAAAGAATCTCAAATCTTTACAGATTCATTCTATTTACGCAGGCATTAAAGAGCATAACGAACTGCACAAGTTCAATAAGCTTATTGACTATCTCTTCTTGCGTGTATCATTTAAAAGAGGAACGTCACTACAAAATCTATCCTGCCCGCTTTTGATATCAGTCAAGTGCGAAGATTGTAATTTCACAGGAACCAAGCGAATATACAATATAGTTATAAGGCTATTCCAGTGGAATTGATGAAAACATTTCAAAATGTTGAGACTACAGTAACCTGAGGCATTTAGCCCACACGACCAGTCATCCTGCTAAATGCATGGGACGCTCCTTACAGCAACCTTTCATCCCTTTACAACGTGACATTCGTTTAAAGTTGCTTCCCTCTGTTCGTGCCCACCTTAATTTTGTCGCAAGTTGCAAGCGTAAAGTTACTCATGTAGCGAAAACAACTGCTTTTCACTTCAGTATACTATCACTTATGGACAAAGTAAAATATCCACTCTATCCCAGACGTGTCATAGCAAGCAAGTCCCAGTGCGCTACTAGTGATTCCCTAGGGTAAATTTCCGGGATAGCGAATGTATAATGCAATTTTACATAGCAGCATCATTGATACAAGAGTTGAGAGCTATAATTATCGCAGCGTAATTCCAATGTACGTACTTTCCTGTGGAATTTTTTCTAACATTCACATGTTAGTGGTGAATACGCGTTAGCTCTGGATTGTCTATCACTTGCTGTTACTAACCTTTCCATGTTAGTAGAAGTGATATCACAGGCTCCAGTGGCATTTTTAACGCCCTTAAGCAGACCATCAACATAACGCCACTCGTCTTTGTTGTATATTCTGAACTAACCGTCTGTATGAATTACACTTTGGTACCCAACTTTTTTACTACTGGATGACTCTTCAAAATTGCGAAATAAACGAAAACAAAGAATGGGTACGGCAATTCAATTAGCACTATTGACTGCCTTGCACATAATCCAATGACAGAAGCTCACTATCTATACATACTCTCACGATAACGAAAAGAAATTGTCAATTCGTGTTTTCTTTCGGTATCGTATATTAGCATCCGATACGTCTACATTACTCGAGCATCCGTCGAGAATGTCTGCGCAAACTGAACTTGCCATTCACATGGACCGCTATCCGTTTATGCCAGCAAAAGACCAGCAATTGATACAATCAAGCACATGCAGGTGTTCGGTATTCAGGAGGGTTCGTTCATTCTATTATACGACTGTATAAGCTCTCGGCCAAAAGCAATGAATTCTTCTCCGGCTTGCGGTAGCAGTACTGTAATCATTCAACTGAGGTACTATCAGATCCCAAATATTCTTTGCAGCATCTACACATCCATTCACGCAAATGAACAAAACTATCTGCTACATCAATTGAATACCATTCAAGTTGTGCATATCTCCTTCATTTGGAATAGTCACATTCAATTTATTTACCTTTGAAATGTTCCAATATTTTGCGACATGAACATCTTACGGAGTTCTTAGACGATGATTATGGATGATCATGGCCGGAATAAACGATATCCGTAGACTTGCTCGAACCGGTGAGTGCAGTGGACGCATAAGGCCAAGGGTGATATTTTCCATTCGACTTTGGCAGCTGGGCATGGTGACACGGGGTGGTTTGGCACGATTGGATTGATACGGTCGCGGGGTGTACAGGGATGCAGATGCAAGTGACTGCATCGTGTAGGTACTTGCACCGGATATGCGAAAACAAAAAAAAAAGAAAGTGCCGCGGGTGATGCATTCCGTTTTACCCGGGACCGGCTGCATGAACGAGGGATTGAAATAATTTATTAAGTAGGAAGAAGGGAGCTAGCCTGTCGACCAATATACGAAGCACCGTAACGCAAGGTCGAGGTGCCTCCGGGAATGTAGGAGCCAAAGTACCACACCAACGCGATCAACTGTGCGACGGCGGATAGAATGGTAAGGATATAGTTGCGCGCCTGGATTGAAAAAAAAAAGAAAATCATTCAGATGGATGAACAATGGGAAATAAAGTGAAACGTACGCCAATCGAAAAGTACAAAGTCAAGGCCATTGTTCCCAAATAAGAAAGCGAAAACGGCAGCCGCTCCATCGAAAGCATGTGTCGGATATGGGTCATTGGTCCACGTAATAAGGCGATACTGACAAGCACCAGTATACTGCCCACTGATACAAAAAATGCTTCAATGATCCGTCAAACGCTGGAGAGATGCACTTACATGTGAATGTTGCAGCGAATTTTCCTGGACTTATTGGCAGAACCGGTAAGAATAAGAAAAAGGCCTACCTCCTTTTGTGTTATCAAAGAACCATGAAACCGACAGGTCACGAGGACTATTTTACCAAGAAGAAACAAGCTACGCCAAGCGCAAGACAGAGCCCACACGCCATCACTCGCTAAAAATCGGTGCAGACCATCAGTTGGACGCACCCTCTCTCTTGCGGGATTGTGTGCAATGGTTTACCTCGACACGAGACAACTGATACCATGGTTCTTCTTCTTCCTCGACATTCATGCTGAGGGGCATGTAGCCCTGGACACTGGTTGAAACATTCGAGAATATGTTGGATGCTTGATCGCGAATGGAAGCAAATGGATTATTGTTTGCTGGAGGGGTATCGGTCGGAAGGGATATGCGCGGTGATGATCGTGAAAGGTTAAATCCACGAAGGGAATTGTGAAAGTTGTTCTGTGCTTGTTCGCTCATTTATTTTTTTTTTCTGATTCAACCCAAACCAAGAAACCCTAAAAAAATGAGAAAGTGTTTGCTGTAAGAATGTTCGTGCTACGCTCGCAGAACCGGAGTAATTATTTACCGGTCCAGGGCTGCATGGCGCACGCCCACAGACAACAAAGGAGGTAAAAAAACGAACCCTTAAAGGCATAAAGTGCAGACAGTGACACGATCAACAGAGGGCTGTTATGAAAAAAGATAACGGCATGAAGAGAAGGGGGATGCTGATAACGAGGCGACGAGATATCTTGATATGGAAGAAAGAAAGGCTTGGGAAATGAGGCACAAGCATTATCAAGTGAACCTTGTTGCGGGCGATAAACGATCAAGAGGTGAAGATACGGTCTATCTTTCAAGATCCAACCACGATGGGCGACTCTTTTGAACGGGCCATTGCTTATCAGTGGTGGTGGTAGCGAACTCCGTCGGCCATCGAAATTCATTTCAGATAACAAGCGAGTGGCATCCCGACCCGTCCAAACCTCTTTTTTTCTCATGAACACGGTACAATCAGAAGCCCATGAGAACGAAGACTGTCTGCTCAAGGCGGGTATTCTTGGGCACTTTTACCAGGCGCAGGCCGAGGACATTCTGACGGATGACGACCTGCTGGATCTATTCCGCATTGTCAAGCAAATCTTGCGAAAGAAGCCAGACACGGACCGAGTGGCCAAGCTGCTTTTCTGCATATCGTATGCGTTGGGTGACACCATCAAGTTTTGCAAGCCCATGCACGACGATCGAATACTATTCCGCGACCTGAATCATCAATTGGGAACGGTGGTTTTACCGTCAGGCACGAGTTCATGCTGTTCCACCTATGTTGAAGAAGATCAATGGTCTTCCGCGTCCGCCGCTTCTCCTCTTTCCCGCATCTTTATGGATTCTTCGGCTTCTACCACCGACAATACCTCCACCGAATCCTTTCGGCCTTATACCCATTTCCAGCCACCACCAGCACCATCACAACCCGAAGATCCGTTACAAAAGTATCCCCATTTACACACCTTGCTGTCCAATGCCTTGCGCGGGAATCCAGGCGAGGTGCTCATGGAACCCAAACAGCGCGGATTTTATTACCAGGATGGCCGAATAGCCCGCGAACCCGCCCTACTCCAACGTTACGCAGAACAAGGTGTTCTTACACAAGCGTCGCTGATGCGAAAACGAAAACGACAATTGCCCGACATTCATTTTCCCTACGAACTCGCCAGCTTGCCTGCACCTGCTAAAAAGCCCAAAATCCCTCATCGCCACGGAGAGTTTGAACAGAGACGTAAGTTTTTTTTTTTTTTGCAAGAGTGTCTGGGACCACCGTGAAACTAAAAAGGACGAGGGAACTTGTCACAGGGGATGATATCATTAGTCGCATGCGAAGCATCACTCTATCTGACCTAGAACAAAAAGCCCAACGGTTACCTGAAGATTTTGTGCTGGCGATCGAACAAGCGGCTGATGTTGAAGCCGGCGAACGAACAGCAGAAGAAGCGGCGGATCTTCTTGAACCCTCGTTACGCATACTCACGATCCATTCCAACATGAAACCGCATTTGGACAACGGCATGAATCAGAACGGCATCTACTACAACGCCGATTACTTTCGATTGTATTTGGCATTCGATCAGTTCCAGCGCCATTTTGGCATCCTGTTTCCCAACGAAGTGGTCAAGGTGAACGAAGAGATCGACTCTACGAACGCCAGCGAGCGTGATAGGGAACGCAATGCCAACATGAAGGCGTATCGAGGATGGATCGAGCCGTTGCTGACGGAAACCAACTGGGCGGCGTTTCGACGCAACATTGTTGTCGGCGAGCGCATGATGCAATTGACCAAGGTGGTGGGTCAGGGCGTCTTGCTGATGACCAAAGAACTGTCGGGATCCAAGCTGCACTTGACGTTCACCAACAACGAATGGGAGGATTTTATCAATGGTTTGGAGCAAGGCAAATGGGACGATACCATCAAGTGGGAAAGCGAACCGTTGGCTGCCAAAGGAAGAGACGGCGAATCCATGCTGGTGACCGAACTCCAGCGAAAGTTCGGTACGCATCACTGGTTTACTCCTGACGGCCATGTGGCTCCTCCCGAAGAGCGTCGCATATCGTTGCGAAGTAGTGCGCGGTTCTCGCAGGTCGATGAAGCGTGAAAAAGTTGTGTACAAATAAATCTGTATGTTTTTTTCTTTCTTTTATTTATTTATTATTGATTATTGACGTTTTAAATCTTTTTGGCGCCAATGCCGCTCTTTTTCTTTTCACGTAGTTCAGCCATACGCTGTCTTCTTTCTTCTCTTCGTCGTTCCATTTCTGCCCGTTTTTCCTCTTTGGAAATGGCCGGTTTGTCCTCTTGATCGGGCACAAAGGCTAGTTTTTTTTCACACGAACCTGTTGAGCAACGCGTTTCAGTAAACTTGTGAATGGTAACGTTACCTAATGGCTTGGGCTGTCCCAATTTCATTGGTGCTTTGGTCGGATTGGACGGTGATCCAAACGAGGACACAGCACGTGCACTGTTTGCTGAGGACGGGATGATGGATGTGATCGGTTCCGGTTCAGGCACAACGGGTGTGTCGAAGGGTTCTAGATACATCCACATTGAGCCTTTTTTCTGTCAACTTTTTTTTTTCTCACGACGGTATTACCCCATCCATCGTTCTGTTCAAAGCCAATCAAATCGTCCTTGTCGTTGTCCCAACCATTCGTATCCTCCATGTCCACGGGCGCAAGATCAAGTCGGCTGGGTGAGGGCTTGTCGAATGGTTCTGATAGGGAGGAGGATGCCCGGCTTGGGGCCACCGGATTTACCTGAGGATGATCGATTTCTCCACTTGGCGTGGTGAACTGTGCCAAATCAACCCCCGCCTTTTGTTTTAGCAACCCAACTTATTGATGGCTTAAAGCCCACTTACTCTGGCATTAATAGATGACACGGCCCAGCCGGCCAATCCCTTGGTTGCTTCTCCAAACACGCCCGTCATCGACACCGCGGTTTGTGCGTTGGCTTCTGTATTGGGTGACGGCGTGCTTGTGGCCGAGACAGGCTCTAGTGCCGTATCCGGCTACGTATTTCCAAGTGTGAATGAATCAGCATTAAAAAGAAATGCCCACCTAGCAAAGTTACCATCTTTTCAGCGTGTTCCTGTATACGGTTGACAAATGCATTCATGGCTTTAAACGCCTGTACCCGCACCGTCCTATCATTCCCACCTTGAGTCCTCCTTGTTTTCCATCAAGTATTGCTCCCTCACTCACTTTTCTTTATCGATCAGCACTAGGGAGATGCAAGGAACAATGCGACTCGAACATTCTTGGGCATCGTAATATTCCGCCGTCGCTGTTGTTGTTGTTTTTTAAAAAAAAAACCTGTAAGCAAAAGGGGACCCTTGCAAAGGCTACAAAACCCACCCATCAACGCCATGAGCGCTGCTATCCGCGCATGATGGAAACCGTCCCTTAATCCTCTCGTGAATGCAGGAACCAGTACCTTCTTTCGAGTCTATCCATGGACGAACCAATCAGCACCAAGCCGCTTGAAAACAAGAGACGCACCACATTACCGCGTCGGTCAAATGCTTTGCTATTTTGCCGAGACAAATGGTTGTGTTTGTGCGAATGCCCGGTTCCTCATCCATCTGCAATTTGGCTAGATACTTGAGTAGGTCGTAATTGATGATACGATCGTTAAGCTATGACACGACGGGGCGATCGTTCAGCATCTGCAGCGTATCCTTCCAGCAAACCATGGACTTGCCTTGGGAACAATGTAGAGGATGGATTTGATGGTTTGTTCTCGAATGACAGGGACGGTATCGGTAAAACCCGTGGCGACGTGGGGGAATATCTGATTGCTGACGGCCTTGTTGGGTATATGATCAATAAACTTGTGAATGTTTTCCAATAGACTGACACGAATGGCGCGATCGGGTGAAGCAAACATGCGAACAATGGGATCCACAATGACCTTATCGTATTCCTCGGTATCCAAATGTTCTCCAATCTTTAATATGGCGCCCAATGCCTTGGCGCCGCCGGAGCCAAACTCGAACGCCTTGACCAATTCGGGCAAGATCTTGTACTTTGCAAACGGGCCCGGAAACGTATCAATGGAGCTATCCAACTTTCTGCCAACCGTCGCACGCAATGAGATTGAGTGAGTTTCGCTCCATGGCAAGTCCGAGAAAGTGTGTGTGTGTGTTTTACCTAAAGAAAACTTCTCGTTCGCCTTGATCCTTGATACTGATGTTTTCCAGAAACAAATTGACTTGGATAAAGTCATCTCTAAAGAATCCTCCTGGTCGCAATCCTTCGTCGAGGAACGCGTCTGCGTCTGCACGTCCGCCCGGGGACGGTCGCAGTAAGGCGCGGTAGATATCGAGCATGGAGGGAGGAATGTTGCCGCGTTGGGTCAAGAGTCGGTCGGTGGAGTCGAATCGGTTGTTGTATGCTTCGTACACAAGACAACCCAAGTGATAAGAGTCTACAGCAGCCGTAGGAAGACTATTTTTTTTTAAAAAGACGATGAATTCATATGCGCTTTTTTTTTTTACTATGCTGCTTTTCATTGCTTACTCTTTGATCACCGTCCATCCTGACTTTTTTACTTCGGGTGGAGCATATCGATTGGCTTCGGGCGCAACACCCCCGAATGTCTGCCAACGTTAGCATGAATCCAATGGCACACCCATTCCGCCCTATTTTACCAAGATCATTGGACTTTCATCCTTCATGGACGAAAGTAGCTCGAATCCACCCAGCTTCCATTCTCCCGCGGGGTTGATAAAGATGGATGATATGCGCACGTTGCCATGGACCATGCCGCAGTCGTTGTTGATAAATTTCAACGCGTTCTAACACGAGTACGTTATACACCGAGGAATGCATCAAGGAGAATGGAACCTTACGGCGACCTTGTACAACCCCCACAACGTCAAGTGGTCGTCGGGATCTTGGTTCAATTGATTGGATAATGGTTCGATAGGATCGGTGACAAACATAATCGCTTGATCTGTCTAACAAGACGGGACCGGGGTGTTCTTTAGTGATCGCTCTCTTTCTCTGATCTCCTCCCTGGATATTCACCTCGACGCCGTCCAAGTAGCGAAGTAGATCGGGATGACGGATGGTACGCATACGCTTGAAAGCATTGCGTGCCAACTGAACTTTGTCTCGATGTTTGCCGCAGTCGAACGAAAAGATGGATACTTTGGACCCATCGTCCTGGTTTTGATCACGATTGTCAAACAATAAGAAATACACAAAAGGGGAGTTTTATCTACTTTTCGTGTTCCGTGATGCAGGGACCAGATGGATTGGTCTTCGTACCATTCCACTTTGGCACCCACGGTAAAAGGAAACGACGCCGAATCTTTGCCGAGAAGCGACAATCCGCTTTTCACAAAGCCGGATAGGAATGCCATTGATTACGAAAAGAAAAAAGAAAAAAAGTCGTAAAGGGTTGCAAAGCTCCGCCTTTCGTTTCTTTTTCTGTAACTCTCTCTGTCTCTCTCTCTTCTCTTTTTTTTTGCTGCGCTTAATCCATTAAAACAATGGCGACAGTACACGTCCCCTCGTTAAAAACTCAAAAATACGACAGACAACTTCGGTTCGCCTCTTCCTTTCTTAAAAAAGAAAAGAGTGACTGAAAAACTAACGTGTTTTTTTTAGTTTGTGGGCAGCAACAGGACAAACGGCTCTCGAGAATGCGAAAATCTGTCTTCTCAACGCCACATCGACCGGTTGCGAGATTTTAAAGAATCTTGTCTTGCCAGGTAATATTGTTTTTGGAATAATAATATATAAAGCACCACTAAACCGTTCTGAGTGGACAGGCATTGGCAGTGTTACTGTAGTTGACGATGCGATTGTCAATGACACAGACATTCGAACCAACTTTTTCCTGGACCCGTCCAGCATTGGCAGCTCCAAAGCGCAAGCGGCAGCCACATTATTGCAAGAATTAAACGAAGACGCGTCAGTCTCGTTTGAAAACAAGGTTTCTTCTTTATTTTTCATGCAAAAAAAGCTTGCAAACAAAAAAGCTGAAACAGTTTTTTGAATGGTAGAGTGCTTCTCAAGTCATCCACACGCAACCTGAATTCTTTGAATCGTTCTCCATGATTATTGCATCGAATCTCGTCGAGCATGATATACTGACACTGGCGGATCTTTGCGACAAGTTGCATAAACCCCTCATGATCGTCCAATGCAAAGGTCTTTGCGGACTCTTCCGAATTCAGGCACCGGAGCATGCTGGTAAAAATAGAGGCCACGATCATGATGTCAATGCATAACTGATCCAACGCATGTCTCAGTGGTGGAAACACATCCCGAAAACGTGGTCGATCTTCGACTGGGCTGTTCATTCAAAGAACTGCTGGCGTATGCGGATACCGTGGATCTGGAGCAGCTGGATCAAACGGATCATGGCCATGTGCCCTTTGTGGTAGTACTGTTAAAGTACGTTCATGCCTGGAAGGACCACCATGATGGTCTACCGCCGCAAACGTATGCCGAACGGAACGAACTGAAGAAACTGATTATGGCTGATATGCGAACGCCCGAAGAAGAGAACTTTGAAGAGGCCATTGCCAATGTCTGGAGATTGTCTTCCTCATCCACCGCAAGTTATATTTCACCTAGAATCTCTCGCGACAATGATGCTGACCTTTTTTTTTTCGTCACCTAGGTCACATCCAGTGTCCGCGATGTCTTGAACGATCCAGCCGCTCAAAATTTGGAAGCCAATGCAAGTTTTATTTTTCTGGGATATAAAAACGGGTTAAAGAAAACTTACTCGCGAAACAGTCGGATAGTTTCTGGATCATCACTAGAGCAGTCAGGGAGTTTGTCGATAACGAAGGTGAAGGACAGCTGCCGTTGCCAGGTAAACTGCCCGATATGAAGGCAGACACTACAAATTACGTCAACTTGCAAAACGTGTACGTAGTAAAACAAGCTATATCAAGGAAAAAAAAAAAAGAAAGCTAAAAAGAAAAGAGGCGGACAACAGGTATCGAGAAAAGGCATTGGCAGATGTAGCTGCAGTCCAACGCCGGGTCAAGACACTCCTGGAAGGACTGAACATGGCCAGAGATAGCATACCCGACAGTGCGGTCGAAAGCTACTGCAAGAACGCGGGCAACATCAAGGTATTGCGATACCGAACCATCAAGGAAGAATACGCGAATCCAAGAACGGAAAGCATTGCTTCATGGCTCAAGGAAGATGAAAACATCATCTTTTACATTCTATTCCGCGGTGCCGAAAAATTCGCCGCCAAGTACCATCGATACCCAGCTGACGACGCCGATATCCCGTTACTCGACGAACAAGCGTTGGAAGTCTTGCAAGATATTGGCGTGTCGGATGCGCAAGAGTTGCTGCGCTCCGATTTCGCACGCAGATGCGTTAAGAACTAGTAAGTTGAAAAAAACGAGCCATATGACGTATCTATGCGGTTTGTTGGACTAAATGCCTACGAAAATCGCTAGCATTCGATTCGCTGACCGTGAAATGGCGAACGCTGCGGCGCTGGTGGGCGGCCTTGTGTCGCAGGAAGCTATCAAGATGATTACGCGACAGTACATTCCCATCAACAACACCTGTATATTCAACGGCATCGCGTCGACCAGTAACGTATATGACTTGTGAATGCATCAATGTATCTATCTATTATTAAAAAGATTATCAAATGGATCGTATAAACCAAGTGTGTGTGTGGGTGAGTCCCCGCACATCACAAATCGAAATTCCGTCGACAAAGCAAGAGAAACCTACAGCCTTAAATAGGCTCAGCTCCCTTTTTTTTCCTTGCTTTGTTCTGTTTGCAACCACTTGTCCCCATTTGACCAATGTCTTACATTTCCTCTCTGAACCTTCTGGGTACAGAGACGCCACCGGACATTTCCGAAGAGGCACTGACCGAAGAACTTTCGTTGTGGGCGAATGCACAGTTCACGTTCGACACGGAGCCTGGATCCGCTCTCCTTGACGATCTGACCAAAGAGGCGTCCAAACCAAAGTCTGAGGATTTGTTTGCGACGCTTACAGAGTTTGGTAACAAGACACTCTTTAAAAATAAAGTGTGCAACCATTGTTTAAACGGATTCCCTTTTTTTATTTTCCTTTAGGACAACAGACAGCATCATCGGGATCGTATCAACCGCCACTTAGTTACATTTTGCCACAGCCGTCTCAACAGCATTTGCCACGTATTGCGCCCGCGCCTGTCCACATGGATGGCAACTGGACAACCACGCCGACGCTCTCGCAGCCTCCGGCTTCACGCAAGCGTAAACAATCCGCACCACCTGAAACCGATGGGTCGGAAAAGATCATGGCCGAAGAAGACAAACGACGTCGAAACACCGCCGCGTCTGCCCGCTTCCGTATGAAGAAGAAGATGCGGGAGCAGGCCCTGGAACAGACGGCCAAAGAGATGACTGTCAAGGCCGACGAACTGGAGAAGCGTGTCAAGGAGCTAGAAATGGAAGCCAAATGGCTCCGTGCACTTGTCATTGAGAAAGATCCAAAGCTTCTAGATCTTGTGGAGAGTGACAAGCCCACTAATGCCACGTCTTCTTCCTCTTAAATTGTGTTTATAATCTATTGTTTCCCGTTCATGTACCTCTCTTACTCTTTTTTTTCAGAAAAAAAATACTCAACCCGGACTCTTATCTGGAAAAAAATTGCATCGTTTTCAAACGGCCTTGCGTGATTGTGAAATTGTCATCAGTGATTGGCCCATTTCCCACTGTCATGTCTCTGTTGCCATCTATTGCATTTATTGGTTATTTTTCAGTTTCTGTTTGGTCTCCTCCTGCAGATCCTTCACCGGCCGATCATGCTCTTGGTCCGCTTTGACCTGTGATACCCAGTTACGCTTCGTTGCACACATCTTTTTTTTTTCATGTACGTTACCGCTGCTTCACTGGACGATGCCAGCTTCTCGTTCCATTCCGAATTCCCTTTCTTTTTCTGCTTCTCTTGTTCTTCCTGAATGACTTTGGGATCATTGTCGTGCATATGCGAAGTCGATGACATGAATCGCTGCTGGCGACTGGCAAGAGGTCGTACAAATTGTTTCAACATGATTGTTTGGAGTAGTAGTAAAAAAAAAGAAATAAAAGAAAAGCAATTATGCAAGTTGCGCTATAATTATTTTTTTTTATGTGGTAGTAGGGTGTCATGGTGACATATTGCGTTTCATAGCGTCATTGTTGCCTCAGACTGGTTTCAGACCCCACCCCTTGAACTCCATCTCTAATAGCTCCTTTTAGCATCTCCCACCTTTTGTGCTACTTTTTCTTTCATGCATTGAAACGAAAAGAAGGTTTCCCTGCCATCTGCGCGTGGCACTTTTCTTTAATTTCGTGGGAAACCACTGATCTTCCATCAGATCTTTTTTTGAGAGGCCCCCTCCTTTTTGTTTGCTTTTTTTTACTCGCTTGATAGATGCTTGGTGCTATCTTTAGTGCAATCGCAAACCGTCGCCGAGATTTTGGGAGGCGGCATATTAATCCACGCATTAACGTAGCACATTCAGAGAATGACGTAGGTGTATCCCTGATGCCGTTTGCATGTAAACGCGTAATTATTAGCGAATGATCATCCCGAATACGTTGCTCGTATTGTTACGTGTTATTATTAAAAAAAACGTGCTTTTTTGGTACCTCAAAGCCTGCTTCTCCACTCAATGCTTCGATCACGCGGGTAACCATTTTTAACCTCAGCCAAAAATGAGTCTCTCCGATATTTTGGCGCATGGATCAATACAAACTAAACTTTCAAGGCAAGTGCCTGGATGCACGAATTCTCAACTATACTAAGCGCTGCAATGCAACCTACATGACATTATCAAGGGAATCTATGAAAGAGGGCCAATTGCGAATAACACGTATGTACCCATTGTGCCATGGTTGTGCGGCAGCACGAAACATCACTAGACCAACATAGCACATCCTTAAAAAGTGCATGACACGTATCAAAATTATACACTCCCACCCAAAAAGTCTTCGGAAGTTCCAAATTTGGAAGCAAAATAAAAACAAAATATTTTACATTTATGTATGTTGCCACCCCTTTTCTTACTCTACATAACAATGACCCTTCGCGATATTACCAACAACATTCCTAAGAAGCGCCGACAGCTTACAGAAGCAGAAAAAGATCAAATAATCGGAATGAAATTGGCTAATACCAAATCCCTTGAGATTTCATCCATTACCGGGATAAATCGCAACACCATCGATAGTGTCATCAAGAAGTGGGAAAAGACCGGCACTGTCAGGAATAAGCCTAGAAGTGGGCGACCTGAAAAACTGAACAAGACGAATCGAATTGCCCTCCGGCTAAGTGCAAGATGCAAGCCAATGGAGCCATATTTATTTCACCAAGCAGCACTTGAGAGTGCAGGCATTATGGTCTGCAGAAACACGGTGATCAAGTACTTGAAGAGGGACGGCTTTGGCTCTCGTCGACCAGCTCGAAAGCCAGCTTTGACGCGTAAGCAGATAGCTCGACGGCTTGCATGGACCAAAATGCACAAGGATTGGTCCATGGATCAATGGAGCAACGTCATCTGGTCTGATGAATCCAGATTTACAGTACGAGGCAATGACGGAGGGGCACGCGTCATCAGACGACAAGGGGAGCGATATGAAAAACGCCATATCGTTCCAACATACAAGTTTGGCAAAGGATCGGTCATGGTGTGGAGCTGTTTTTAGGCGGGAGGCTTCGGGCCATTGGTCTTTATGGATGGCAATGTAGATCAAAAAGCATATGTCACCTGCCTCGCCAATCATTTCCTCCCATACCTTATAAAAGTTGCTGAAGATACTGGCCGAGAGTTTATCTTCCAAGAAGACGGCTAGCTGCCATACTGGAGGCTATACGAGGCGATACAAGGAGGAATCTGGTATTAGAGGGTTCAGCTTCTGGCCCGCCCAGAGTCCTGATCTAAATCCCATTGAGCATGTATGGGATGCCTTAGAAAAGAAAATCAGAAAGCGTAGAGCTCATATTTCGACCAAAGAAGAGCTAAAGGCTGCACTTCGTGAAGAGTGGGATAAACTGACCATTGAACTGGCAGAGTCTCTCGTGGGTAGTATGCCAGATCGCCGCAAGGCTGTCATTAAAGCCAAGGGAGAGCATACAAAGTATTAGTGTATTGTCAATACCCCATTTTAAACTTTTTAACATAGATAAAATTATTTTTTTCTAATGGAAGTTGGCAGTTTTAGTAATGATACCCTTAAAGAAACGCCTTTGAAAACATGCATGTATTTGCATAGCAGCGGAATTCAAAAATTTTCCGAAGACTTTTTGGGTGGGAGTGTACAGTGTTAAGATCTGCTTTGGCTACCATATGACGTAGTCTTTTCCGGGTGGGGTCTTTTCTGATTATTCAGATCGCTGTTCAAGGGTTGTTGGTTGGTACGCATTTCCTGGCAAAATCGTTTGATCCCGTGTTCGTTACTGTAGTTAGCTTCTGCATACGTTGCCAATTCAAGGGCCTTGAGCCACGCTTCCCAGATTTACAACGGCTTTTTTGGTATTCGCATCCGATACGTATGCATTAATCAATTTATCTATATGGAGTATTGCGAGCTTACTTGATGATACTGTCAAACGAGTATAAACAGACCGGCTCTCAATTCGGAACACTGAAAATAATTTTTGGTGAATTTTGGTGAATAATTTCTTTGAAGTGATTAAACATAAGCTTTTTAACCGCTTGAGTTACCAAAGAATGGTAGTACATGTGGTTAAAAAACTTATGTTTAACCACTGTAACTACTTTTAACCATCGAAATTATTTGCAGAGGAAGCTGACTCATCGTCAATCAACCCGACCACTGCTTAAAGCAAATGTAGATCCTAGGGCTCTAAATACGGGCGGGCAGACCCGTTGACCCGCCCGTTTTGGCCAGGCTTTCCGGGTATCGGGCCAGGGAAGCTGGGTAAAGGTGGCTGCCTGAATGGGCACGGTCTTATATAGCGGCCCGCCCATCGGGTCATTGACCCGACCGAGTGCCCGAATGCAAAACGTATCTATTTTCTCTATGAAACGTCTATCTAAATGAGACTATTGTTATAGATGTAATTTGGTTCTCTCAAAACTGTGCATTGCAAATAAAGATAAATCAACAAGGTACACATTAGTATGGAAAGGTTTGTCAAAATGTTGAGCAGTTTCTACAATGATCCGGTTACACAGTGATCGGTCTTGATGGGCCAAGTCGAGGTGATGAAAGGCTGCTGCGTCCATTAGCATTATTCAAATTACCCGCAACGCGCTAATCCGCAAATGTCTCAAAGCTTGGATAAGAATCGGCCTTAGTGTGAAAGATTGGTATGTGCAAACAAAGATAATTTCCAGCTGGCATTGTGTAAGCACAAGTAAAACGTGAACATAAAGTGAATCGGTAAAATGACAGCTTCATTTAATGAAAAAACACCATGAGAAAAATAAAACTTAAGTTTTGCAGGTGAATATTTGTGAACAACTGATGTCAGGGCATGCAACCCCGATTGAGCTTTCTGAAGCTGCGGCTGCCATTAAAAAGAAATTGCTCATGAAGGTGCATTTTTACCCGTCATGGGAACATTAAAATTCTCCCTGCATTAGTGCATATATAACAAATTGAAAAAAAAATATGGTCATTCTGCTTTTCTTCTGATTTTTTACACTTTAAAATGACCTACGAACTAACCAAGCAGGACCTTGAGCGTATTGAAGCACTATATAATGAACAAGAAGCCGCCCGAGCTGAACTTGCACGAACGATTAGTTGCAGTATTGATGATATCTATTACGCAATTCAGCATTTGGAGAAGAATACTTTTCGTCCAATTGCAGTGGCAAAGAGAAAAAGTGGCTGGCACATGACTGTTTCAGAAGTCGCATCTGAAAAACGCCAGAAGCAGCAGGCAACCACGGAGACTGGTACTTTCGATATCAGTATAACTTTTGGGAATTGGTTGTTAAGCCTCTATTCCAATAGAACGGGAAATAAGCGCACCGGGACAGATTTTTAAGGATGCAGCGAAAGCGTATAGAGCGATGGGAAAAGATGGAAAGGCAGCAGCAAAAGAACGAGCAGGAACATCCATTAAACCTGCTACATACATACGGAGAAGTTGAATCAGTATGGGAAAAGCATTTGGAAAGCTATGCAAATCTCACTCGCCAAACTCGAGACATATTCAGTTTAGAGTGTGTTACTCTCTTCACTCCTTTCACTTACAAATGGAAAAATAAGCAATACATGTTACGTACGCCGGTATTTGCCTCATGTCGTACGGTAATTGGCTAATAAGCTAGGTTTAAGGTACTTATTATACATGTACATTTTGTAGCAATGACGAAAAACAGTGTACGAGACGCAATGCTGCTAGAACAATTTAGAATATGCGTTTCCGATCAGCTATCAAGTATAGTTTATACAGATAATGTAGCTTAACATTTTACTTATATGCAGCTTCTACAGATGCTCGAAACACACCGATGAGCCTTGACACTGCTAGCACTTCTACTAATGTTCCTGGTAAGCATGGTATCGTCTTGCTAACTTTGATGAAAGTATCTGAAAATATTATATAGAGAAATTCAATACATATGCAGAAGAATCAAAGTTTATACACAATCATTTATTGAAGAAATATAGTAGCCTAATTTGACTAATCACAGGTTATAAACTAATGATTTAATATTGTTAGATGAAAAGTTAAAGAGCTTGAAAAAGAAAAAAAGATCAACGGTACCGTGGCAAGACATTAGATACGCAATCAAGCATGGGAATGGTTTTGTCCCTCTTCTTGGGAAAGTGAATGGAAATCAGAGTTTGCTGTTCCAGAGGAGAT
>JALLLT010000072.1:90000-115544 GCA_025266875.1 Fennellomyces sp. T-0311
GGGCATCCGGTGGCAGATTGTGTGCACGAACAAGAAATTGGGCTTGGAGAGTGGTGATCCGATCCGCCATTGGAACAAGCCTAGCAAGATGTAGCATAACGGCTGTGGATGAGGTCTTATGCGCTCCGTAGATCAGGCGTAGGCAATTCGATTGTGCTTGGTCCAATTTTTCTCGGTTTGTTCTGCTAAGTTGAACAATGGCTAACCTATATTCCATGATAGGTCGGATAAATTGTCGATAGAGCTGGGAACTGAGTAGGCGGCCAAGACATCTAGGGCGTACACCAATCGCATAGAGTGAGTGCATGCTTTTGGTTGCTGATGCCGTGTTTTGGCTAACAAGTGCAGCTGGATCGATCGAACCATCTTTCTGGAATGGAATTCCAAGATATTTGAATGATGTTGCACGGGGGAGCTCGGTGCCATAAATTTGTGCTGATGCGTTGGAAGGTGGATCAGAGCTGGCCATTACAACACACTTGTTTGGGTTCCATCTATATCCGAGATTGTTGCCATGTTCTTCACATGCTGCCAGGAGTGCAGGTATTGTCTGCCAGTTGCCGATGAGCGCCACATCGTCGGCATATAAAAGACAATTGATGCGTTGGCCACCTATGTTGACCGAAGGTAGTCGTTCAAAGTCACTCTCTTCAGATTGTGTCAGCTGTGTTTCCACGTCGCGAAGAAATGTAGGGAGAGAATTGATATAATAAGAATACAAAGCCGGTGATAGAACAGATCCTTGTAAAACCCCGGTAACAGGGCGGAAGCGACGAGAGACAGTATTGGAAAGCAAGATCTCTATAAAAACGTCATCAAAAAGGTTCTTGAGTAATTGGAGTAGTGGTAAGGAAATGTGTGTTTCTAGTGCTTGCCAAACAATTCTGCGATCGACCGTATCATATGCTGACTTGATGTCACAAAATGCCAAAACTGGGGTGGAGCCATGGACTTTCTTATACAAGGAACTGATCTCGTGGAGACAGCGGGCTTGGTCCAAAGCACCCCTTCTTGAACGGAAACCTCCTTGGACAGGGTCGAGTGAGGGGCCAGTAGACAAAAGGGAATCTTGTAAACATTTCTCCATTATTTTGCGAAAGATTGATGTCAGGCTTATTGGACGGAAGTTGGCCGGGTCATTCGGGGAGCCTTTCTTGTATATGGGTACTATTTGTGCCCGCCGCCATAGCTCTGGTGTTTTGGATGTATACCAGCAAAGTTGAAATAATGCTGTAAGTGAAGGGGTTAGTTGTTCAACGATTGGCTTAATCATATCGCCACGTATATGATCGGCTCCCGGTGCTTTTTTGTTGGGCATGTGCTTGATAGTGTTCTGTACAATATCTGTGTTAAAAGGTGAGTCAATTTCTTCGCTGTTAGTAAATACGATGCTAGCCATGTTTGAGTTGCTGTGTATCTCGTTGCTGGTTGGTTGATTAGGAAGAGAACTTCCTGAGAAGATCCTTTCCAAGTGGTCTGCCATTCGATCTGCAGCTACGGTTGGCCCTGCTGGATCCGTAAAAGTTGTTTGAGCAACACGACTATGCCTTATTTTCTTCATAGTGGCTGATGCTGCTGTGAAATTTCCGCTATCAAGTTTTGCACAGAACGCGCTCCAGGTTTCAGCGCGCCGGCGGCTTAGTGTGCGACGAAATTTTGCTTTGGCCTCTTGATGTTTTAGCCACCAATGTAGTTTGTTGGGTCCATTTCTGGCACGTCTCCATTTGGTATAGCATTGTTCTCGAACTTCAATTGCCTTGTCTAATTCCGGCGTCCAAAACCAACTCAGTCTCGAGGACGTTGATTTACCTTTTCGCCCTATTGCAGAGTCGAGCGAGCTATATATTGCAGTATTTAGAGCATCGGTTAGATCATCAAGCGGGACATGGCTGTATCCATTTTGTGGCGCTAGATATTGTTGTATCCTCATATATACTGGAGCGATGGCCGCTGTAAAATTTGTGATGTATAGTTCACGCTTCGAGGTGTCCTGTAAACGTGTTAGGTGCCACATTTGGCGCATCGGTGTGCGATCTTGCTCTAACGGGGAATTCTCGGGGGTAAATGTTAGATGGACAATTTTGTGGTCAGAATCAAGGGAGAGATCATCACGAATTTGCATTGTTGGATTAGTGAGAGGAGTATTACCAAAGAAAAGATCAATTATACTTGACCCTTGGTACGGGATATTAGTGGGGATCCCGTATGCTAGTTCGGCATTCCACAGAGTTTGGCCATTCGTATCCAGCCATGTATTGAGCCGGCATCCTCGCGAGTTTGTATCATGATCGCCCACTCTAGCACCGAGCCTCGCATTGAAATCTCCACAATAAATTATGTTAGTTATACCTGGTATATCTGTGGGTAGGGAATCTAGAATATCTATAGCGGTTTCATCGGATAGACTTGGAGGAAGATAAAGACAGTGGATAAGAGTTTTAGCAATTGTGCACGATAGTGTATACTTTGAGTAAGAGCTATCTGAGTTCGTCACTAGGTTGACCTGATATGGGCATTCTGGGTTAATTAGTAATGAGATGCCCATTTGACCTGGATATCGGTTAGGTCCAGCTCGGTGTATAGCATGTGTGTGATGTTGAGCCCAGGAAGTGGGGTATTTGTTCGGTGGGAGAAGCCATGTTTCAGTTATAAATAGTACGGATGTGTTTATGTGATGGTGTAAAATTGAGTCGATTGTTTGCTTTGGTAATCCTGTTGCATTCCAAAGCGCAATATTCACTGTGGGTGTATCACTCATTATTGTATGAGGTTAGTGGTGTTGGGAGTTCCCATTTGGGTAGGTGTTTGTAAGACTGAAGATGTTGGCTCGTCTTGGGACATATCGTCATCTTCATCTTCGGTTGGCTTGAATGCTTCGGCAGCTCTTTCCAAAGCTTCAGGTGATGGCGTTCTAATTGATTTTGGTGCTAAGTTTTCACCTTTGCGGAGTCGCTGAAGTTCCTCTTCAGACAAAAGCTGCTTTTGACGGAAGTCGTATGCAACCGCCATTTTCACCGGGTGGCGTATAAAGTCGATTGCATGTAGGATGCGATTATGTTGTATTTCTATTGCTTTGTTAGTACGTTCTTCTTCTGAGAGGTCCTTAAATTTAGGATCTTGAAGATGTTTAGGATCACATGGGTTATAGTTAGTAATCTGTTGGATGCCCTGTTTTTCAAAGGCAGCAACAAGTTCATCGACAAAATCATTGTGTGTGAGCAGACCCACTACCTTTCTATCAGGATAGTGAACATCAAGGATACGGCTGTTATCGATACCGAGCGTACGTATGTTTGCACGTGTTTTGCGAGTTGGGAGGCGTGAGCGAGCAGGGAAATAGGAAATGCAGAAGCCCTGATTGGCTGAGGGAGGCATGAAGGCTCGGGCAGCTGCTTGCTGGCGTCGCTCAATCTTGGCAGGGGATGGTTTCTGGCGGCTCTTTTTTACCTGTTGTAGGCGCTCTGGCTGATACCATGGGTTACTGTGTCGAGTGCTAGGCAAAGGAAGTGTCGTCTTAGCTACTGTTGCATACTTTGAGGATAAGCTACCCTCTGCTTGTACTGGTGTTTCCTGTGAAGGCAGCAGTCGCTTTTTCAAAGTTGCATTTTCATGTTCAAGTTCCTCAATTCTGGCCTGTGCATGTGTTAGCTCCTGTGTTACCTTTGTTAGCTGGGTCGTAACGTGCTGCAGCTCCTGAACTAGTTGGTCCTGCTGGGTTGTACGTTGGGTTAGGTAGTTGATCTGTGCAGTTAGCTCTTTCATATATTCGGGAAGCTGTTCGTGGTGTTCGAAGGTTAGTAGCCTCTGGTGGTAGGTCTCTTCAAAAGTCATCTGGCTTTCCCATGGGATTGGATCATCTTCAAACGTTTGGTGACTACTCCCGTCGATTGGGATCGAATTGGCGATATCAGGAGCAATTAAAGGGGGGACATTATCAGGTGCTCCAATTTTAGCTCGCTTCCTGGACTCCAGATGTTCAAATGCTTCGAGAATGTGGTCGTGGTTGAGTTGCTTCTTGCAGTTCTGGCATTCGAAGAGTGGCTGACGACGTAGATCGTTGGTGCGGCCTTTCTTTGTAATTTTCCCTGCTGTCTCACAGTGAATGCAGGCAGTATTAGCCCGAAGCTCCTTAAATTTTTCAAGGAATTCGGTGACTTGGGTGCCATTAAGGACAGTACGCTTTTGGGCAGGTCCTTTGTCCTTAGCGGTGCGCTTGTTGTTCGGCGTGATCTAGGAACCCGCCATGACACTAGTTATGGTCGGGAGCCAGATGCTGGGTGGTTGTTCGGTATTAATTAGTTGTTGGTGATTGCTGTTGTATTCCGTTTCTGAGGCTGGTTTGAAGGCTCCACACAAAAAAAGTATTGAGGAGCGGGAAGAGTTGCACTGAAGTACACTGTTCCTATACAGTGGAACCCCGCTTTTTGCACCCCCGCTTTTTGCACACCCCCGCTTTTTGCACACCCCCGCTTTTTGCACACCCCTGCTTTTTGCACACCCCTGCTTTTTGCACACCCCCGCTTTTTGCACATAATTTTCAGGTAAACCCGCTCTTTACTTAAGAAAATTTGCACATCCCCCGCTTTTTGCACTTTGCACACCAAAATTTGGGATGTGCATTTTTCCTGCTTATTCTATATTATTCAGATCCGATAGTGGGATATGAGATTCGAACTCGGCTCTAAGAGTTTTCCAGAAAGGTTGCTAAAAAAGTACAAATTATTATTATGTAAAATAAGAAGTCAGTGCTGATTGGTGCGTCTGACCCTTTTTGCAGAAATCATCACGGACTTTACACAACTTCTTCATAAGTTCGCCATGCTCTAGATCATCCAAAATATTAAGAATACCAGCAATCATATCAGCCTTCTGCAACCAACTATATGTTGGAGTAGGAGAAATAGCATCTTCATGCTGCTGAGATTCATCACCTGCTTCTGTAATGAATACTTCCGCAAGTTTCTCATCGAGCAGAGCACTGACAATTTCTTTATTGAAAAGCACCATATGCGTTGCACCAGCTTCCTCAGGTGGATCTGCATCAAAATATTGGGCTTCTAAAGAATCTTTTCCATACATAAGATCTAAATGACCACGGATCTGATTCAACGCCATTATTTCTGCTTCATCTAATCCAACGCCAGTGCCCTCACCGTCTCCACCCAACACTTTCGTTTTTCTGTAGCAGCTAGTGATTGTGGTCATCGTAACTTAGCGCCAAGCAGCATGCGCCCATTTCAGAGCTGTAAGCACATCTACACGGAATGTGTTTCCATTATTTGCTGACAGGCCTGCCTTTAGACGTTGCTGGATTTTCTCATATGCATGCTCATACTGTCGGTTCCTATTTATAACATGGAAGTTGATCTGTTAAGCTACTATTAATGTTAATTTAAATATACCATAACGTACTTGACATGTGCCTTAAAACTTTTGATGATACCAGCATCTAGCGGTTGCATCACTGACGTCGTGTTGGGAGGAAGATAAAGGAGCTCAATGTTGGATGGCGTAAAGTCGATCACAACTTGGCCAGAAAAGTTGTCCAAAAGCAAAATGATCTTGCGCTTTTCATATCCCATGGCGTTGTCCAATCGCTTCAAGTACAACGTGAACAGTTCACGAGTCATCCATGCATTGGCATTAGCATAATAGTTGCTGATATTGACCCGTTCCTTCTTTGCCTTTGGTATTATAAGTATACATATCTAAATTATTTAGCATAGTAGTTGCTTACTCTTGAAAAACAAGTTGGCTTTTTAGACTTGCCAATAAACCATAGGTCACGTTTATCTGAGCCATCAGCATTTACAGTAACTACAACTGTCAACCTGGACTTGTCCTGCTTGACGCCTTTGAAGCCAGTGGTAGCAATTGTAGTTGTAGGAGCACTGGCATAGAAGTAGGACGTTTCGTCCATGTTGTAAATGTCCCTGGGTTCATAACCTCTTGTTTTGGCTTGAACCTCAGTGTCAGAAATGCGAGTGGAGAGTAGGAGCACGACCCAATAGAAGATAGCTAGGAACAAGACGGAGATAAGAATACTACTCTACTAAAGGATAATACAACTACTAACCAATCAACAAGAATGCAAGAACCCACGAGAATGGATCAAGCGGCAAGACAGAACAAGGCAAGAACAAGACTAGACTAGAAGGTGGGTGTTAGGTGCTTTCCACTACGCATTGACCACATGGATGGTTACCAATGGCAAGACCGGACAAGGACAAGAACTAGGATAGAGGTGGATCCTAGAGGTTGGTCAAGACAAGGATAAGGTAGATAGAGTAATGTGACGAGATAAACTGATGCCTTTATTGCTCTTATTCTTATCCGATATATATACCCAATGAGTCATTTCGCCGAGGCCGTAGGCCGAAGGCTTCATAACATTATTCGAGTAAGGTGGATCCAGTGATTGTGTTACCATCTTTCCTTATTTATTCGAGAGAAAAATAAAATATGTGATACTAGGAATATTAAACTATATCATCGGATAAAGAGAGAGAGAGAGAGAGAGAGAGAGATGTGGGGTGGGTGGAGGCCAATCACTGGATCCACCTTACTCGAATAATGTTATGAAGCCTTCGGCCTACGGCCTCGGCGAAATGACTCATTATTCTTCGTTGGAAGGTGGATCCAGTGATTGTGGATTCAGAGCAAGCGAGGGAGATCCTTGAGGGTCGCCGAGCGTCAACGCTGTAAAGTTCGTCCTTGTTTCACGTGACAAACGATAAAATGCGTCGAAGATGGCCTTCGAAGACCAAGATCCATGGGCGACCACATCGTCTATGCATGCGCCAGCTTGAACGGCCCGAGTTGAGCCGAGTGCACGAGCCTTGACAGGTTTTCGTTGCGGGCCCTGCGGCATCAAATCCATGACTTTGCGAATATGTTTTCCAATACATTGAGAGCGGATGTGAGCATTGAAATCGCGAAGGTCACGCAGCAAGTAGTTGATGTGGACTTGAGATAAGCATGGATGTGGTGCTCGACATGGACGAGTGGCAATACGTGCCATATAGGCCAAAAGGGTCCGAACCGGGCAAATCGTGGCATCCGAATGTCGGGCGATCGTGATTGGCTTGGTGATCCGTTTACCTTGTCGCCGTTCCTTCGGTGCTACCACCAATAGAATGAGCGGGTCATCGTCCCGCGTAGGTATAGAGGATTGATCCAAATCGATACGCTCAATGTCTGAGGGCCGCATAAAGCCACATACACCCAAGAGCCAAGCCAATTTGCGTGTCAACAGCGGTGGATCCAGACCATCGTTTGCGCCAATGTGCTGAAAATGCAGAAGAATTGGTGAGATATCCACAGGCCCGGAAGGCGCCGGTTTGATCGTCGTATCATTCAATGACTGGAAATACGCCTTGTATAGCCACGATGATGTGATAGGATGACGATCCTATCACATATCCAAAATAGCTGATCGGTAGTTTTCTATGGTTGCAGCGGCCCAATGATGTTGCTTCTGGCCATGCGCCAGGAAGTTGATGAGATTGGCGGGTACGGGCTGAAGTGGCTCCAGGCCACGTTCAATACACCAGTCCCGAAACCGTCCTTGGATAGCTGAATATTGTTGTTGTGCTTGTTGTCGGTCAGGGTGAAGTACCAGGTCGATCACGTTCTGATCTGCTCCAGCCACCGTTAGACGTCGCATCTTATGTTCCATGCTGCCAGGGACCAATGGGGGTTCTTCTCCAAGACGTTTGTTGTTTGACCGATGGCTGGAAGCACCGATGCACGAGGAATCGGGATTGGTTTGTGGTATGTCATTTGCGGTATGGTTGGGAACCATATTGCGGATGGCCATCATGGTGTTATTACCATCGCGACTGCCTTCTCCAGGCGCAGCTTGAGAAGAACCTGCGGAATCAGATTCCACGGTGGGCAAATGAACGTGCGGCCGAGCTGATTCCATGTTATACTGAAGGCATCTGTCGCTCGGGCCTGTGGATCCCATTGCCAAGTCACATAGTCCGGTAGATGAGTGTTCTTGCGATGGGCAAATAGGTCCACCTTGTGCGGGCCCCACTTGCGATCCAGAAGTTGGAAGAATGAGTGAGATATTCTCCATTCCAATTGGTTTGTCAGGCGGCGAGATGGAGCATCGGCTGGGTTGAAGACCGATGGGATGTAAGTCAACTGGATATGGGTCTGTGTCGTGAGACAGTAGTTCCATATATGTTTTGCCAGTGTCATGAGTGCATGAGATCGAGTGCCACCAAACTTGTTGATGTACGCGATGGTTGTGCTGTTGTCGCAGTATATGCGAATCCGGCGACCGCGGCATACAGGTAAGTGAATGGCTTTCCATATCACTTGGAGCTCCTTCCAGTTGATGTGTTGCTTGAGTTCGGCGGGCGTCCACCGACCGTTCCAAGCTTGTTGATGATGAACCACACCCCATGCTGTGTCGGACGCGTCGGTAAAAAGTTCCATCTCGGGAGTCTGTGGGATAAGACTCTGGCCGTTCCATCCTGACAACTTGTCCTTCCACCACTTCAACTCGTTGATCGCCTGGCCGTCCAGGAGGACCGTTGCTGACCATGATTGCATCCTCTTCAATGCCTCGTTCTTTGCCTGGAGCAGATATCGAGTCTGCAAACACGCCGGAAACACTGCCATCGTCATAGCTTGTGCCTTGCCGATGAACGCTGCTAGATGACGTACTGAAGATGTTTGGCGGCGGATGATCTTGGTAGCCTCGCGCCGAAGGTCGCGAATTTTCATGGCCGGTACTGCTAAGGTCATGGTGCGGGTATCGATTTTGAAGCCCAAGTGTTCGATCTGCTGAGAAGGCGTGAGGTTGGATTTGGCAATTTTGATCAAAAACCCCAACTCTTGAAGCTTGCGTTTTACCTTCTCGGTATGATGAAGTGATGTTTGTTTGTCTTTGGCTACCACGAGCAAATCGTCCAAATAGATCGACAATCGAATCCCTTGTCTTCGTGCCCAACGACTGAGTGGTCTGAGGATTTTCGTGAAAACCATTGGGCTGAGCTTCATGCCGAAGCTGAGGACCTTCCAACGATATAGCTTGCCTCGCCACGGAAATTGTAGAAATTTTCGAGAAGATGGATGAATCTGCTGATGAAGAAATGCGTCCTCCAAATCGATGCTGGTTAGATAGTCGTTCTGGTTGATCAAGGTACATGCGGTCTTCAGAGTCTCCATTTTGAACAGGCGTGATTTGATAAACTGGTTGAGGGGTCGAAGATTGAGAACAGGCCTCCGCCCCCCAGTCTTCTTGGGGATGGTGAAAAGCTGCGACCGATAGCCGATTGAGTGTGGCGGTATCTCTTCGATGGCACGCTTTGACAAAAGTTGCGAAATTTCGTGGTCTATCTCGCGTTGTTGCTCGGCTGACTGTGAATAATTGGGCAGCCGTGGGTTGCCTGTGAGCGGTGGTGGACGAATGAATGGGATTTGGAAACCTTTGTGGACTACGCGACGAACCCACTCTTCCGTCGTTAGTGATTTCCATGCTGGTAAGAAAGAGGATAGTCGGCCCCCTACTGGGAGGCTGCTCGCGTTTTTCCCTTGTCGCGCAGCTGGGGGCCCGATCGAAAATCCTTTTTGGGTCCCTCGTAACCACCTTTACGAGTAGTGAACCGTTCGTGCGAGTCAGATGTGCTCTCATCTGATCGATTGTGGAAGGAATACGCCTTTCCTTTCCGTTGTCTTGCCAGCCTCTGGGTGGATTGTTGGACAGCCGTCAATAATTTAGCATGTTCAACAAGTTCGCGCGGATCCAACAACGGCCCCGGACCAGTGCTAGAAAGTCTTGGAGCTTGTCCTGGCAAGCCGGAAGCCTTGAACATGTTATCGATGCGGAGTTGAGTGATGTAGGACGCTGTGTCCACCAATAACTCATGTACGACATTGGCAAAATCCAATGCATGTGCCTTGGAGATGCCGCCTTCACGCACAACGGTATGGATGAATTGGTCGATAGGCCGAGTGATGCCTGAAAGATGAAATTGTACATCGGATAGCTGGTGGTCTGTGCATTTGGCTGCGGGGTTGACATTGACACTGTTGAGATGCAGTGGCATGTATTCCCGCGCCACATTCCGTGGGCAGTTGGCCAGAAAACGACGACGCTCCACCTTCGGCAAAGGGCTATGAAAGAAATCCTTTTCCAGCCCGGGAAGAGCTTCCACGAATGCAGGATAAGGTCTAAAATCGGATTCCACCGGGCGCTCTGACATAGCAGGGTCACCCGCATGTGGTGAACGCTGCTCCAGAGATTCGATGCGCCGAAGAAGAGCCATAGCCCAAACAGGAGGTTGGTCATCAGAAGGTTGGTGCTGAGTGTGCGCAGGTTGATCATTTTCTGACATCTCTAGGACGAACGTTGGTCGTGCACCTGAAGCGAACTCTCTCGAGAGAAAAGATGATATAGTTTAATATTCCTAGTATCACATATTTTATATTTCTCTCGAATAAATAAGGAAAGATGGTAACACAATCACTGGATCCACCTTCCAACGAAGAATAATGCTCGCAAGAAATAATAAATACAACGATGGAATTAATGACAATGAAATACAATATCAGTAAGATGAGCAATAATGCGGGGTAATATTAATGAAGTAAGGGGAAGGGGGTGACAACGATGCATACTGTTACTATGTCCTAATCGGTCATGACACTCAGGTAACATAGTAGCTGCTAGCTCGGTATCCGCTGAGCTAGCTTCTCTGTGGAGCTTGACCATCTTTAGCCCGTGGCGTCTGCGAAATCGGTCTTGCCAACCATTCAAGAAATCCAATTCAGTTTCTGGAACGTCAAGCTGCCGAGCAAAATCTCTGCCAGCAGACTTGATAACATGCCAGTTAATTGGTGTTCTGTCAAAGAATCTTTGTTCTATCCACATTGCAAGGGCACTCTCTACCAGCTATATATGCAGCATTGTAAGTAATAAAGCTAAGTATTTCTTTTTTATTAGGGCGCGTACTGGAAATTTTGCTCGCGATTTCTGCCAAGCATTGCTGGTTACTCCCACTTGGTCGTCAATCCTTCTTCTTTTAATCCAACGGCCAACAGCAGTTCTATCAGGAACGTTCTGGATCTTCTTCTCGTTCTGGGCCCAATTGATAAGATCATGGATCTTAATCGGTCTGTTGGCTCGTTCTCTTTCAAAAAAGTATGAAATGATGGCTTCTTTTTGATTTTCCTCGATTCTAGGCTTTTCTTTTGGTGGCATATTTAATAAAAAGAATAAGAGAAAAAGCAACGCTTGCTAAGATATTTGAGCTTATATAATATCATCTATTTTGCACTATACTACATACTATTGGCTGACACTAACGAACGGATATTATATTTTCCTTCGTGTAACAACCTCGCTTTTTGCACACCCCCGCTTTTTGCACATAATTTGGAGGTAAACCCGCATGTGCAAAAAGCGGGGTTCCACTGTAGTAATATAAAATTACCACTCTGCTATATTCCAAACATATCCAATTTTTCCTTGCTGCTATGGCGACGATCAAGAAGCATCCAATGGCTAGTACAGGCTCCATATAGTTTCTTGATCAGTTCCCTATATGTTTTATCTGCTTCACCCTTTGCTGCTCTCTTATACTCCATACTGTCAATTGTCCATCAAGCAATGCTGTTATCTTCCTCGTAATGCTCAAGTCTCCGCTCAATTGCCTCTATATGTAACTGATTCTGTTGATGGTCGGAGAAACTGTCATTTGAGACAGAGCCATTATGAGTAATTCTACGATTAGAATGTGTAACCGGGGCACTGTTTAGTACTAAAGCAAATGTACCTGGGTTTGTAGAACATTTGCTCCAGATCAACAACTATATCGGGGTTTGAAGCTGTCGACTTATCCAGGATGATATTCTTTCTATTGTTCCATCGAGTTTCCAAATCGGATAACTGAAGGCCATTCGACCTGATGAACTCATTTGCTGACTCAAGCTTTTCACATGCATTACTATATAGATTGTATAGCGTGTCTCCTATAAATCAGATCACATTGTATAAGTAGCAAGAATTTTCACTTTTACTAGGAAGACGTAAGTACTGATCGAAGAAATGCACTTTTCCTTGAAAGTGTCCAGCGCTCTGGTTAGTACGAGCATGCGATGATCATGGGACATGTGGCGGGTAGTGCGAATATGTCTGTTCATGTATGACCAGAGACGTTCGGATCATTCTCCATCCGCCATTCCAAAAGAAGAAGCATACTTTGGGTTATATTCAACTTGACAGGATGCTGGATGCACGTAGGCATGAAAAATACCAACGGCACACTTTCCATCCCAATCACTGAAGTGTCGCTACGTATGCATAAATTCTGTAGCTTAATTTCCACAGGCAATAAAGGGTATATATACATTAAAATTACATTCAGCGTTTTATCAAATCGACATCCAACATCGTACATGATACACTGCAAAAAATTTTTGGTGTGAAATGTGGTTAAAAAACGGTGAGATCTTTAACCGATTTAAAAGGCTATTACTTATAGCTTTTTAACTGATTTTGACCTCATGAATAACTGCCAGGTTAACCGTAATTCACTGAAGAGTATAACCAATTTTAACCGAAACACTTATGCTCTTTAACCGATTTTAAACCAATTCAAATCTTTCCCCAGTGACCATTTATAACCGAAGGTACTTGTTTTTCACCATTTGATCCCAAATACTCTAGCTCCAATAACAGATGCTTCGTCCGTCGTAAAATGCCTTTATCATAAATGAAACTATCGATATAAGAACTTACAAGTTAATTATACTACAGCTTTCATACACCGGAACAGCTCATTCGTCGTTGTATAACAACGTGTGCGTCTCGCCGATGTTGCTGTATGTATAACTACTTGAGTCCGATTACACTCCAAAGCTTAGGCGTTAGAGCTGTATATCGCTGTGATTTGATGGCTAGTTAAAAAATCAGGCACTACTCTAAAATTTATATAAACTTACTTCTTCCAATTTAGACCGCCTGGGCATTGGATTTCTTCTTCTTATCTGATTTCTTCTTTTACGATTTGCTCTTGTTATGGTCATCCGACTCAGCGCGACATCTCTTTGTTCCTTTCTCGCTGCGTCCATCCTCCACGCTCACACTTTCCGATCCAGCACTAGTAGAGTGAAGTATAATTACTAGCAGATGCACGATAAACGTTTAGAAACGTCGAGCGTACCGTTCTTGTTCATCACTATCCTCTTCCGCGGGACTGATTGATAGAATACATCGCAATAAGTGGTCTGAAATAAAAGCAAAAATGTCTACATACCTATTTGACTGGCCTTTCTGACTTCCATTACCACGGTTTGAAATGAAAAGCTAATTCAGCAGCAGTAGATACAAGTATGTCCACATACCTTTTGGATGATTTTGATGCCTTTGCTTTTGTACTCAAATACTTAGACTTGTTACGCCAACATTGGCTCACCATATGCTTCAGAACCCAATTGGAAGTGCCTAGTGAAAAGTCGACACCAACTTCGGTTCTTCCTTTTTCAATAGTCTTGCTAAATAACATGGTCTTGCGTGTACTGCCAAGGAAATTCCACTTAGGTATCATGGGCGGCTGTTTCATCTTTATGACTCTTTTCACCATTTCAGTTTTCAGATCGGTGCAGAAACTATTGATCCACCCAACGATGGTGACATATGCTTGTATGACTTCGGCATCACTTGCAGTAACCAGTTCGTCTCTGCCTTTGCTTTTTTGATTTGTGATGAATGCCTGGATGCTTGCCTTGTCTTTCTTCGCTGGCGCTGGTATTACATCCCTTGTGATGACTGTGTCACCGGATTCATGACCACGATTAGCTACTGCTACACCGCAAGTTTCGGTCAGGATTGACATCGTATTAGAAATGTCTTCCAGGATCTTCTGATTTGACACAAGTAGCTCTTGCACAGTCTCTTGCCAAGATTGAGCGTCATGATTTGAAATACTTGTCTAACTCGTTTCAAAAGTCATGAGCTCTGCTAACTTCGCGTAATAAACTTCGATCATAAAGGGCACATTACCATATCAATTAACATTCGCGGGAAGAAGTAAAGAGCTCAACAACAAAATTTTTTTCATCACGCGTATCACGCGACACTTATCACATGCAACAGAGCAACCTACCCGGAGCGAGGTGGTTATATCTTTGCCTCTTTCTAACAAATCTTTGTAAAAAAAAATGAAGTATTGCACATCACATAAAATTTGGCTCAGTGAAAAAAAATGGAAAAAGCATACAGAAGATTGCCATCCTGTTGTTCAAAGTAGCATAAACGTTTCATCGCGCGACTCTGTCTTTCCACAACCTCCCTCGACTCGCCACAAAAGACAGCGAAGCGAAAATGAGGATGAAAACAGGTACCTTGCAATCAACAACATATGGTAAGATTTATTAATTAATTCACTTTATTTAACCAGAACAGCTGATTGTGTTAAACGTCCTATCAGTGATGAAACCATGTGCTTGAACAGCAACTTGGATCATGAAACCAGAAGTGGCGAGAGCAGTGACGGGTCTGAGAGCAGTGACGGGTCTGAGAGCAGTGACGAGGATGAGAGCAGTGACGAAGACGACAGCAGTGACGAAGATGAGAGCAGTGACGAAGACGAGAGTCGCGATGAGGATAAGAGAAGCGACGAGGATGAGAGCAGCGCCATCAAGAGAAATCAGGCAAGACACGGTGTTAGTGCATCAACAACATCCGATGGGATTCATGTGCATATGAAATTGCCAGACATCAGCAATATGCTATTTTCAACTCAAAAAAGCGTTGAACTTATTACATTATTAAATGAGCTCGACATCGGTTCAAATGCTACAAATGAGATAATCCAATGGATTAATGAATATGTAACACATCCAAGATTCGATGCAGGTACAATGACACTATGCTTTTTTATACACAGGCCTATTAAAATAACGTACCTTTGTAGAATATAGCACACTGCTATCACAGTTCAGAGCCAAGAAAAGGATGCAGTTATTGCTACCTTTGAAGCAAACGCCATATCACGTGTGTCCAAACGGCTGCACAATGTTTACCGATCCTGCCATCACCCATTTGTACAAATCAAGAATGCAAATCACCTCGCTACAAAGATGCATCTACGAAGACTGCGGCAGCTGAAACGTATCAACTTCCTTTGATGACCCAGATAGCCATTCAACTTGCGACGACTCCGGAAGAGGATATAATCGATGCTCGATTGCTTGATGAAGACAGCAATGACGAAGAGTGCTTGGGGGAGAGTGTTTATACATTGCGAGATATACATGATGGCGCTGTATTGAAGAAAATGCAGAAGTCGATCGCCAATAGATGCACTGCAAGCGACACCAAGGATATTTTTATCTCTCTGTTTACAGACGGATTTGTTCCGTTCAGAAAGGGCGGGCCATCCATGACCTTGATGATGGCAGTGAATCTCAGTCTTTTGCCAGAAATAAGGTATCTTAATGATTTAGCATAACGTCATTAAAGTAATGCCTTTATTTTTTATAGATACAGGAAAGAAAACTTGCTGCAAATCGGGGTGACACCTGGACCAAGAAAGCCATACGACTTATTATCTTTTCTAAAGCCTACTATTGACGATTTTATGGTAGCAGAAGAGAAAGGGTTGCAGGTGGAAGTCGAAGGTAATGATCAGGTACAGAAGTACAGGATACATCTTGTTCTCGCTGGCGGTGATATACCAGGTGTTGCTGAATACATATACCACATTGGACATTGCTCGTTCTATGGATGTAGAAGCTGTTTGATATACAGCAAGTCAGGCCCTTCCGGCAGAGGGATGTATTTTCTACCATCAAAGACAGAGCCCAATCTTCGTACGAAATCTGATTTTGAACAAGGAGATAATGTAAGTGATAAGTCGTAAAACGTGGAGAAGTGATATTCATCTCGAATTTGGCTGTAGAACCACGGATTGAAAGACAAAACTCCATTTGCGTTACTACGATCTTTTCATGGAGCATCTTTTTTTGGAATGGACGAGATGCATTTGCTCTGTCACAATCTTTCCAAGCAAGTATGGGAGATGATTTGCGGTGAATATGGAGAGGATGTTCCACTTTTCCTGCAGAAAAAGTATCGTGAGCATATTGGAAATGCAATGAAACAAGCCAAGTTACCACATATATTTGAAGGAAGGCTACTCGGTATTATGTGTATTAATAATACTATAACATACAGTATATTACTAATCGGTTATTCTACTATAGATATTCAAAACAAAAAAGGGCATGCTAGAGCAGTGGATTGGATAATGTTTCTTTTGTATATATTACTATCCTACGCCATTGAAATGTTGGATACGCAACAAAAGGATCTCCCAAAAGAACGAAAAACAAATCAGAAGCTACTGGACGAAACAAAACACGCAATTGGGTCACTTGTCCAAGCGGTCGCACTGGCACTGCGCTATGAAATCACAGACAATGAAATAGCTGAAATTGAGCAGTAAGTTTCTGCTTACCAGTTATTGTTAGATGAAATGGAAATCTTACAGGCTCAAAATTTCTAGATGCATTTTGGAATGGCAGAAGTTTCTTCAGAGAAACATGCCTTTGCAAGTGTTTACGATCAACCAGCATTATCTATCGCACTTGCCGCACATGATTAAAGAGCTTGGCCCACTTCGGTTCTACAGTACAAGGCCAATGGGAAGGATGAACGGAGAACTCAAGCGGCGTATCAAGTCAAGATCAAAACCAGCGCAAAACGCCGAGAATGCGCAGCTCGACATGGCGGGAATGGATTTTTTCTTGAGAGTGAACCTGACAGGCAATTTCGTGCAAGACGCAACGGAAATAAGCGATATTGTTCATGATCCAGGAAAAGGAACCGAGGTACGATTATTCAGGCCGGCTGACAAGAAGTTGAGCCATTATAGCGATTGAAATCTCGTACATTATCTGCAAGAGTTCTACAAGCGGAAAGATCAATAGAGCAAAACGTGCCTGGAACTCGAAACTTCAATCAAAGTCAGGGACCAAGTACAGTTTTGTTCGAACGTATTCACATCCGTTCAACGCCAGAATAAAAGCTCCAAGCAAACATGCTTTGTTAAGCTAAGTATCCCTATAGACAAAAAAGCCAAGAATGCCAAAGCTACTAAAAATCGGAAGTGGGGTGAGTGCTTCGGAACCGCTCTGCTTTTTTTTCGCATGTACACAATGGTACTAGAAATGCATTGTGTCTGATCGCTTTAGCTCGTGATGTAAAGGTCACTCCAGAAGGCGCAATTCGAGCTATTTTACATGACAATTCATAACTAGACAAACTACACCGGTTCTACGTCACAAAAGCAATTTTTTTGGATAGTACACTTGGCTTTCTTCAAGATATCAACTCCTTCATGGAAAGCAGTAGCAGTACAGGCACAAAAAAAGCTAACAAAGGCTATCTGATTTGGCCCAGCATGGCTCCGAAAATCGAGGATAGGCACAAGAAGAACGCATACTTGTAGTATATATCGTATCTGGTCGGATCAACTCTTCCACTGTAATACGTAAGCATGATGTACTTGTTGTCATTATGATAAAAAGTGTATATAACACAGCCGAAGGCGTAGCCTGAAGGCTTCATGTTATTATTCGAGGCCGTCACTGAACCAGATTGTGTGTTCTCATTTTTTCTTTATTTGGTCGAAATCCAAAGAAATAAATTGTGAAGCTAATGTATACAAATACGATATCATATAATAGTGACTGGAAGTGAATATAATGGGCGGGTGGGAAGGGCCAATCTGGTTCAGTGACGGCCTCGAATAATAACATGAAGCCTTCAGGCTACGCCTTCGGCTGTGTTATATATTATTCGTCGGCTGGAGTCACTGAACCAGATTGTGTATCCAGAGTAACATCCGGCGATTCCAAAGGTAGAGCCATCATGGTGAAATTTGTAGCTGTATCCCGTGAAACGCGATAAAACGTGTCAAAGTCTGACGACGAGGCCCAAGAGCCATGGACTAAGACGTCGTCCAGCGAAGCACCTCCGAGTACTGCTGCTGCGGCACCAAGTGCACGTGCTTTGGGCATGGTGGTACCGGGTGGCCGCAGAATCATGGCAAGTATATACTTGATATGGTTGCTTATGCATTCAGACCCGACTGGGACGTGATTGTTGTGGACTGCTCGAATGAGGTTGTGTACTGTTGAACGAGAGCCGCCTTGAGCGGGGTATCGGCGAACGCAAGGCTGCTGGCAGAAAGGAGCCTTGTATGGCTCATAAGTGGTTACTGGGCACAAGTAGGTAACTTGGTGTCGTCGAACGTGGATGACTTTCTTGATGCGTTGACTGCTGCGTTTTTCTTTTGGTCGTACCACAACCAGTCGTAGTTGTGTGGAAGTCACCTCACTGTGTGCATCATCAACGCGTTCGATGTCTGAAGGACGCAAAAATCTGGTGATGGCCAGAAGAAAACAGAGCTTGCATGTCAGATCAATTGGTCGCATGTTGTCATTAGAGCCCAAATCATGGATATGTTGAATGGCGGGTTGAATGTCATAGGCTGGTCGACTAAATGAATAAGTTGTTTGATCATTGAGTGCAATAAAGAAGTCTCGATATGTGCGACTGTTGGTGATGATGCTGGGGTCGGCATATAGATCGAGGATTGCCAATCAGTAGTTTTGGCATGTGCCGGTGGACCAGTGTAAATGAACTCGGCCATATGCCAAATAGTCGATGAGGTGAACAGGGTTCGGTGTCAAAGGATCCACCTGATGTCTTGCTGCCCACGAAACATATGCTTGTTGGATTCGTTGATATTGCTTGTTACGGCGATTCCCTTGCTCGGAATTGAGAAGAATGGTCGTGGCATTTGAGTCCAGTCCATCTAGTGTCAGACGGCGCCGTTTATGTGCCACGCGATCAAACGCCAATGGTTGTTTTTCTTGAGGGGGCTCTGGAGATGGCCAGGAGCCGCGAGCACGGCGGACAACGGTACATGATAGGGTTTGCGGACACTGAGCTGTTGTAACATCGGAAACCAAATCGCGCTTGGCCAGTGTGGTGTAATGATTGTTGCACGGACTTGCTCATGCTGCACTTTCTGAATGACTCGTTGAATCAAGTTCCATGGAGGACATATGTACACCGGGCTCCACAGTTTCCACGAATGATACATGGCGTTGACTGCCATCGCTTGGGGATCCTACTGCCAGCTCATGAAGTGACTGAGTTTCATATTCTGACTGGTGGCGAAGCAGTCGAGTAGGTGTGGTCCCCATGCTTGGTTGAGCTTCTGAAAAAACTTTGGTGCAATGCTCCATTCCAGCTGTTGGTGAAGCTGGCGCGACGGATGGTCTGCTGGGTTGAGTGACGATGGGATGTACATAAGCTGTAAGCGTGTGTTGGTCTTGAGGCATTCCTCCCAAATGCTGACCGCCAACTGCATTAACAAGGGTGCCCGAGTCCCCCCGAACTTGTTGACATACACAATAGTTGTGGTGTTGTCGCAGAACAAGTGAAGTACCTTCCCTTGTAATGCTGGATGACGAATGGCATGACGTATTGCAAGGAGTTTCTTGTAGTTGATATGCCGATTCTTCTGTGAGCTTGTCCACCGACCTGAAACGGTCATGTTGTTGAACACGAGGCCCCAGGCATCATTGGAGGAATCCGTGTACACCTCTACTTGTGGTGTGGCTGGAAGGAAACTCTGGCCATTCCACGTTTACAAGTGAGTTATCCACCAACTGAGCTCTTTCTGTGCTGCGGGGGATATGGTAACTTGACTGTCCCATGTCAGTCCCTTGGCCAACAGATGGTTTTTCCAGGACAGTAGCTGACGGGTGTACATGCGAGCTGGTAGCACCGCGACCGAAACTGCTTGGGCCTTCCTGATGAACGATGAGAGACGGCGAATGGTCGTGGTCGAGAGATTTCGAAGTTTGTGAGCTTCGCGTCATAGATCGCGCAGCTTGGATGGTAGGACAGACAAACACATAGTCTGAGTGTTGATGGTAAAGCCCAAGTGTTGGATTTCCTCTTCTGTGTGGCGAAGGGCTTGTGCGCGTGTCAGAGTGACAAATATACAATCGTCCAAATAGGTCGAAATGCATATCCCTCTTGACCTGGCCCAAGCAGTAACCGGTCTCAGAATCTTTGAGAAGACTATTGAGCTGAGGCTGAGCCCGAAGCTCAAGCATCGCCACTGGAGAACTTGGCCTTGCCAGTAGAACTGTAGGTACTTGCAGCTTGATTTGTGTTTCATGTTTCCATCTTGAATGGGATCTTTGGGATGAATCAATTCAATAGTTGAAGATTGAGGACGGGGTGCCACTCCCCGGTCTTCTTTGGGATCAAAAAGAGATGTGAACGAAAACCTGGAACTGGTGGTGTGACTTCGATAGTGCGTTTCGCGAAAAGTGAGTGAATTTCTTTGTCAATAGCCATTTGGGCTGCTGTTGACTGAGGGAGGGGCTGATATCAGTTTGAAGGCGGACGAATAGGGGGAAGAGACTTGAAAGGTATTGAATAGCCGTTTTTTACAACGTTGAGCACCCATGACGAGTTGCAAAAACTTCTTCAAGAGTGAAAGAAACGCTGTAAGTGACCCTCTACTGATTGTTGTTGACGACTGGCCTCCTTCTGTTGACATTTCGTCCGTGCGTACGAAAACCCGATTGGTCTCGCTGGCTGTTTTGTTGGTGGTCAGCGGTGCGAGTGTGTTGATGTGGCATCTCAGCTGACTGATGTTGACGTGTTTCATGTGTCTGAACGTTTGTTTGGCGGTGAGTTGTATGGCGTCAGCGAGTTGCTTGGTGAAGCGCTTGTGAAAGTTGTGTTTGTTACAAAACCTGAGCTGCATCCAATAGAGGAGGGTTTGGAAGTTGAGAAGTGGCACTGATGGGGGCCGTCGCGAGACCCACGTCACGACAAACAATGTCGCTGCGAGTTTGGGTGATGGCAGATGCTGCATCAGCCAGTAAAGCATGAAATGTGTTTGCGAATCGTAGTGCTGTGCGAGATGAAACTTGATTTGAGTGTACCACATCATGGACAAACAAATCAATAGGTCTGGTGATGCCTGACAGACAGTATTGGAGGGCGCGTAGTTGGCGATCCACTTGTTTGGTGCGTTCGCTGACATCAATGTTGTTGAGCGGTGGGGGCTGATATTGTCGTGCTGTATTACGGGGACACTCATGAAGGAAAGAGCGATGAGTATCATCATCCATAACAGAGCAAAAAAAATCAGTCCCCATGCTTGGCAGAGCTTCCAAGAATTCGGGGTACGGTGACAGCATAGTTGTTGGTGTTTGTTCGGTGAGGAAAGGGTCTTCCTCCCTGGAGCCCATCGCTTCTCCTTCTGTTGCCGTCGGTTGAGTGTCGGATGCTGGCTGACGTTCCAACGTAGCAACACGTTGTGCAATTTCTTGGAGTAAGTTCTGGAAGTCAAACACGTTTGGGTGCGGCTCATGATGGTCCATGATTAAATTTTGGACTTCGACGGATGTTGTTCCAGAAGCGAAAGAAAAAATGATATCATATTTGTATACATTAGCTTTACAATTTATTTCTTTGGATTTCGACCAAATAAAGAAAAAATGAGAACACACAATCTGGTTCAGTGGCTCCAGCTGACGAATAATAAGGCGTTTGCTGTTAGCTACCGAGATTCACCGCATTTCATCGACCCTAACTGCTTTTAGAGAGATGACAATAAATCGGTTAAAGTGGTGGATTTTGCGTAGGCTTCTCCAATATACCCGAATACTCGTACCCGACTCGATACTCGACTCGTTGTGTTTTCAAGTTTTTTTGAAATACCCGACTCGACTCGGCCAGTTATATGTACAAGATAATATATATTGGTGGATGTATCCGGGATATATAGCAATGGAAAGTAATGTATAGCTGCACTTGATAATTAAGCTTTATTTACAGAGTGGCTACTAAAGGCGTGTGTCAGTGTCATTCATGAATAAGCTTAATGATATGCAAATGAAGTTGGTTATAAAATAAGCTAGAAAATGATTTTTGTGCCAAACCATACTTCTATTACCTGCTACCTCCATTCATTTCCCGTTGGCAATTGTCATCGTCATGATATGTGCCACTTACAACAACAACAATAGTAAAACAATATTTGTGATATCCAAGGTACTAGCTAGTCGGCACTACCGGATAAACGTATGATGGTACCTGAATAATACATTGACAGCCTTATGGCATGGCTAGATCTTCCAAGAAGTCTAGAAACATCGCTGTGTCAGCTATACGATATGGCATCCTCCCGACCACGGCTATTTGATTATGAGCTTTATTGCGAGCAATATAAATAGAGAGAACCGTTAACATAATAAAGACATATTCAATTCTCACGGAATTTACTGTTTTTCTCGATCCATTCTCTCTCACCATAATATTGAAGATTGTGTCTTTTTCACATGCCTCCAATTCAGTGTTTGCCTCTTATTGATATCTGTTTCAAGCCAATGTAGATCCATTTTATACCAGTATAATTATTTTTATGCTTGACATTGTCACATTGAGCTCAATTTCTGTGATCTTTGCTACTTTTACGCTGATTGCACCTAAGCCATTGTATCATTTTCGAGTCGGGTTTCGAGTACGAGTTTTCGAGTTTTTCAGGTATTTGACGAGTACGAGTCAACTTTTTTCGGGTCGGGTACGAGTCAGTAGATACCCGACTCGAAAACCTGAATGGAGAACCCTAATTTTGCGGTTATGCACTTGACCGTTTTTTAACCACTTTGAACCACTTTTGACAAATCATTCTGTCACCGCTTGAATCAGTGAAAATCGGTTATTTCGAAAAAATATAACCACTTTATTAACTGCTTTCCACCTAATTTCACAAAACTGTAACCGAAATTTTTTGCAGTGATATTGATATTTTTATTTCCCCCTACTTTAGAAAATATCTCATCCATCACCACAAGAGGATATTTAAATCTGAAAATGTAAGTATATAGTGTACATATATGTAGTAGTGTGTAATTAGAATGTGTTTTTCTACTGATGCTACTTAACTTTATCAGCACAATACCTTTCCCCAGAACTAACGATGTTTGCAAACTTTTGCAGCACTGCATGTCGAGCACATAGGCTGCCAAGAACACCATTGATCGCAAAATGCGATTGAGCCAAAGATGTGCGCTTTGGATCAGCATTTTTAAATGCTTCACAATAATCGTCATTATCATCTGCAGTGTATTCCTATTACGAAGTGCATGTGTTAAGGTAAAATATATGGGAGTAAATATAATGTAAGCCTTACGTTGTTGTTAGCATATTTAGCAACTTTCTCGTCTGCTAAGAAGTATCGCTTCACCATCGTCTGGACATGGTAAGCGCTTGGTTGCTCGCCGGTTTTCGTTTTCTTTAGGTCGAAATTGCCATCAATAGTGATAATAAGCCGATTACCGGCACTGTCACTGATCTCGTCAGCCTAGCAAAAAATGAAAGGAAGCTTAATAGCTCGACGCAAACGAGCACAGATTCCAAACACATACTGACAGACACGCAACGCAATCTTCTTCATTAAAATCGTATATGTTCTTCAAGTCAGTATCAACCATATTTTTTACCATCGGATAGGCATTATAAGCATCGGCAAAGGTTCTATGCATGGACGACGAGACCTAGAAAGCGACACAACATTCGCCAATCAATAACGCTATGTACAATAGATCTTATAAACAAGTAAGTACGACTCTTACATGTTTTCTCTGAAGAGAAGATACAAAATCGGTAAATCCTTCATAGGAAATGAAGCAAATGCCTTTCAATATATCAAATGCGCGCAACAACTCGATGTGGAAGGCAATTTTTGGGTTCGAGGGCGATCCTGGAAACATATGGTGCCGAAGAAGGGTGGCTACGGGTGTTTGTTTCTCATGATCGCAGAAGTGGAATTTTTGGCCTATGACGGTATCTTGTATTTTATAAATTGGTAAGTTTCTATTAACTGAACAAAACTATACGTAGGTAGCCGCTAACTTACTACAGAGGAAGACGCAAGTAATTTCGTTCAATGGCTCGGGATTTGCGCACTTACACATTACTTTTGCAGGAAATGGACCAGTTGCATTAAGTGCTAGTCCTGGCTCGGCAAAAACATCTGTAAACAGTGGATAGATTGCGTTGATCGCTCTGCTCCAATTATTGGCGATCTCCACCTTCTTCCTCATACGCTTTGCCTGACAGTTCTCCTCTTCGATTCTCTTCAACTCCTCTCGAGAAAAGCTATTGTCGCCTATTATATTTCGTCGAGGAAATATTGGTCCGTTTGATCTTCTGGAGGTTGACTACTACACTGAACAGATGCGGCTGCACTTGCTTCTTGCGTAGAAAGCCTACTAAACCCCCAGTCATGCTCCTCTCTAATCGCTGCTACTTTACGTTTGCCTTGCTTTCTGTGGCGATTTGGAGTCAGAATGATTGATTCGTAACTGTTGTCATTGTCTTCGTCTAGAACGTTTCGGTTGCTACGTGATCGCTTCGACATTTTGTTAAATGTCTAATTAATAATAAAGATAAATCGGAAAAGATGCAACGAGAACTCCAGGTCAAAAAAGTTCGCATTAATAGAACATGACCAGTGAGACATTTTAGCCGCTTGAAATAAAAATTTTCGTGTTCCTGACGCGTAACGCTTTCGTTTGATATCCATTTCACTTTGCAAACATGTCGACAATCGATTTAACCCGCTCTCAAGCACCAATTAAAAGAGATGAATGGATCTCCTTCATTCGAGTTTTTCGATATATGAAACAGTTACAAGAGGCTGGTGTCTACCCTCAGCGGTTTGACTTCTGTAAGCTGTTACGTGAAGTCCTTGGCGTTGGAGACAGCACGACACGATCTATCATCGCCTATTCCAATGGGGAGAAATCACTCGATGAATCCAAGCAAATCGGCCGACCAAAGCAGGTACTTGATGAAGATTATGTCAACGTAATGTGTGATTTCACCAATACCAACTGCCAAAACGGTCAGCCTCTCACTGCAAGACGTATGCGTCAACACCTTATCGACAACGGCTATGACGCACCTGGTCTTACGGTCATGAAGAAGGACATGAAGAAGGCAGGATTACGATACGGAAAAGGAAATCGTCAAAATATCTTGCATGATAGTGAGGAAGTGGTGGCCTATTGGCAGAAGTATATCGAGCGATGCCTCGCCAACCTAAACGATGATGAGTTGCCAACAAGGCCTGAGGTTTTCTTGGACGAGTCTTATTGCCATTTGGATCACCATGCCAAACAAACGTGGTTTGTTCCAGGTGAAGAACCTGTTAAGGAAGGAGGACGTAAACCAATGCTGGTGATTTTTGGGGCGATTGTTGTACGTAAAGTACACCGCTATCACCTTGCTGCCGAGATTGTCGAGAAGAATGTGCTCATCTGGCCAGTGAATGGCACATGGCATATCCAATCCGCAGGCACGAAGCGTGGTCGTCCTGCAACAAGAAATACTGCGGAGAAGTGGGCTGACCTTTCAAAATGTGTCAAAGATGCGAAGGTTACGCCAGATTACCACGATTACCACAGCAATTTCAACG